>JAECUM010036887.1:0-44213 GCA_016617855.1 Megalonaias nervosa
AACTGGAGCAATTTTAGGGTGAGCTGGAAAAGGAGAACTGAGGAGATCGTAGGGTGAGCTGTAATAATCGAAGGGTGAAAACGTCCAACGTGGATGATCAAGATGTCATTGTCCAGCTGAAAAGTGCTGTCGCAAAAAAACTGGCTGAAGTCACTGAAAATGGTGGAATCGGAGACAGCTGCGTGTTGATTGCTCATATAAAAGACTATGTTGATACTAAAACTGCAACAAGACAATACGTGGATCAGCAGACCGCTAAATAGTCCGATAAATCACCACCCACCCCCCTCCAATCAATGTTGATAGTGATGGATGATATGTGGGTATGATGTCACCTTTTTATTAAAATGTGCAATTTTGCTGCATGCAAATCTTTCCGGAACACACCTGCGTACTGTTTACACACTCACCGGTATTTAGTGGCATCCATATCTAGCGCGAAATTCAAAATGGCCTAGGACAGAGGGTTGTGTTATTCCGCGTGAATTTACAAGTTGCCACAGATAGAATTTGATCCGGATATAGTATGTGCATATCGCCAAAAGAGCCGTTCAGGCGACAGTGTATAATATATACACTGATGTATACGGACAAAAGTGTCAGCAGATTTTTGCATGTTTTAATGAATAGGCGATATCAGCCCCTAAACCGCCAGTCAATATTATTGGAGGTGAGGGGCTGTTTATTTATAGGACTAATAGCTAAAGTGCCAGCACCACCACGCATAGTAACTTTATGGTATCAAATTACGGGAATATTAGACAGAGAAGGTGATAAACCATTCGAAACGACAACTTTAGCAAATGGTCCACTTGTTTTCCTTTCTGCTATAAATAGTTTTGATACACCTAAACCTCAATTTTTAAAGATGCGTGAGTTAGGAACAGTTCTGGTTATCCAAACTGGACATAAAGGTGCGTGGGGTCGAATGGAAATGTTAATAAATGACAAGCAGCATTTTGATCATGTACCACTAATATCGTCTATCAGCAGATCGCTCAGTGCTAATTTAAAGTTTTACACAGTTGCATTACACTGGTCTACAATTTTTTAGAAGTCATCTGATTCAGAGATAAAATGTGCTATTTGTTATGGCTGTTGATGTGCTGAATTCAAATATGAGAATTTAAACAACTGATTGGCTGCTGTTTCCAAGATATTTAAGTTTTTATCTTTTACGTCTATGTATATTGTGTAGAAAGTAGAGTTTTAATCATAAATTGGAAACCAATGTCTTTTCATGTGTTTATGGCTGCTTTACATGATAATATTTCACCTGTCCTGTTTATGTAACACTTTAAAAAAACAGCAAAAGGGTTATATAAATAACATTTATTATGAAACAAAAGGCAAAAAAAAACCCCAAACCTATTATGCATATATAAGTACATAGTCGAGTCCTTATTTAGTGTCTACTCTGCACTTCTTGGCTTGTATCTTGTATTCATTAAATGGAGTATCTCTTGTCACTGTCCAGTAATGGTCTGCAAGCATTGATGGGCTCCATTTGCCCTGATAGCGTTACTCCATTGTTGCAACGTCCTGGTGAAATCTCTCACCGTGCTCGTCGCTCACTGCTCCGCAGTTCGGTGTGGAAAAAAATCTAGATGAAAGTGCAAAAAATGTATCTTTAGTGACATGTTGCAACCAAGGCTTTTGTATGCCTTGAGGAGGTTTTCCACCAACTCCCTCTAGTTGTCTGTCTTTTTGTGTCCGAGAAAATATAGTGTCACTAACTAACTAGGCTTTCCATGCCGTCTTTCCTTGCCACGCAGTGCAGGGTCAAATGCATCATCTCGAGCAAGTTCACGAATCTGAGGACCAACAAAGACACCTTCCCTTATCTTAGCTTCACTTAACCTTGGAAATTTTCCACAGAGGTACTTGAAAGCTGCTTGTGTTTTGCACATGGCCTTGACAACGTTCTTCATCAGACCCAGATTGATGTGCTAGGGTGGTAAAAAAATATCTTCCTTGAATTCAACAAGTGGTGGATGCTGAACACTTTTCCTCCCAGGCTCCAATGACTGTCGGAATGGCCAGTCTCTCTTAATGCAGTGGGACGACTATCCCATTCACAGAGAAAACACCAGTACTTTGTGTTATGAGGTGTGGTTCAGAGGAGGAGGATGGGAGAAAATATGGGTCATGTGACATTGATGGTTCAGGGCTAGAAGTTTCATCCTCTTCCTCTTCCTTGTCGGACTCAAGTGAGAATGATTCTGGTGCATCAGGAACCGCCAGTCCTTCTCCGTGGGGTACTGGGCGTATAGCTGATGGAATGTTTGGATAATGCACAGTTCACTTTTTCTTCTTTGACACACCTTTCACAACTGGAGGCACCATGCAGAAGTAACAATTTTTTTTTATTTTTTTTTTGCTGATATGATCTGTTGGCTCTCTCCAAATCATTGGCACTGCAACAGGCATAGATTTCCTTTTCCTATTCAACGAATGGCCAAAATTTGTCGCGCAAGTGTTTCAGCGTATGTGTGGGTCCCACCTCTTGTCCTGATCTCCAGTTTTGCAGCCAAAAGAAAGTGATAGATTTTTTCTTAACCATAGTGGTTATACTGCGCATTTTGTGATGCAAAAGTCACTTCACCACAAACATAGCAGAAGTTATCTGCATTGTTTACACAAGTACGAGGCATCTCTGCTCACTTTGGCTAAACATAAATGTGTCCTTTTGCAAAATCAAACACTGAAAAGCAAGACAGCATGACATTGTATGATTTCTAGAGCTGATATAGGGCAATTTGTTCAGCAGAGTGATGTAAGCGTAGTTATGATTGCATCATCCATGACTTCTAGGAATAACATGATGCAATTCATATCCTGTATGACGCAATACCAGCTACAGATTGCATCATTGTTTTGCCTAAAAAGCAAATACTGTCTAAACCCTGCCGTATAGTATTCATCGATCCAGTCAAAGATGTATTTTAGTTATTTCTGGTTTAAACTGAGATCCCTTCCCTTTATAACTCGCTCATCCTCCGCCATTCCCAAGACAAGGGTCTTGACCCAGTATCATATCATTAAACCTAGAGCCAATCAACAATAATTTTAAGGATCATTTTCGTTCTAAGTGACTCAGAATTAGTAAAGTTTGACTACATTTATTTCGGAAGAAATTCGGCTGTAGACCAGGGAATTATCAGCATCATTAATCACCGTAGATATACGCAGTTTGAAGCAATCAACGTTTACCCGGCAGGATTGTTAACCGTCTTTGGCTTTTGTGTTTAAGATTAGATTTTTACCCTTATGTATAAGTAATGGATTCATACCGCGGTGATGTGATTACAAAATTTACAGACGGGGTGCTGGATCAATTTTGTTCCACTTCTCGAGGAATATATGCTTCAGAATGGCGTTACCAAACCATCGTATGAGCTGTCATATAATTGTGTTAAGGGTTAAGAAGAAATTGCCATTTGGAATCACTCTGATATGTCACAAACATCTCCAGACCAACTTGGAATCATCGTACGTGCACGTGAAAATGCTCACTGACTGCAGCATCAGGTGTAAGAACACTCCGGGATGTTTTGACAATAGTGAAACTGCATTTACCGATGTGCCCACTTCGGTTAAGTTCACCAACGAATATTTCAAACCAACACTGACCGAACTGAGAAGAAATAGATCACGACTGTTATTCAACAACAACGACGCACATCTTCAGGTCACAGTTATTGGGCAAAGACGACCGTTAGATGACAAAGGCTCTGGCGTAATCTGTGTTTTTGAATGAGATAGGTACCAGACTATCAGAGCGCGTAATCGCCGGAGATTTAAGGCAGAATTCTTTTATAACTGTATGACACCGATGACCTATGACAATTGTTACTACAGAGGCCTTACTTTGTATTATTGATCCCTATATTAGATTCAAACCAATGAGACCTCAATTGATATTATTGGTCTTTTATACCATATGCTATCAGACGCTTCATTTGATGTAGTAGTAATGATAAATTGATGATTCTCTCTCAAAAGAGATTTTTAGCTTAGAAAGCCCCCACCCCCTCAAAAATAAATATATTCTAACATTTTTTTTATCACCTCACAGACCCCCTCTCCCTCAAAAAAAACACCCTCTTATTTCAGAAAATAAAAAATTATATTGAAATACAAGGAGGATTCTAGCTCAGTAGATTTTTTCATATTAAACAATAAAATATTATATATAATGTACAATAATTCGACCCGACATATTGGATTTGATCTGACAAACAGATTTTGTAAAAGATTTAATTCCATCAAATCAGCGTCAGGTTATACTGGTATAAAACCTAAAATAATAAGCGATTGTATTATAAAAGTTGGTTATCATATATCACCAAAATATAGGTCAGTTTGGTTATTCGCGACTGAAAACGATGATCGAATAGCGGGTTGGGCAGATGATCTAATGACATTTATTGATAATATGGTTGATATTTTATTTGATAACGATATTTCAAAACTAAAAGACAAAAAATAAACAGCAGGATGACATTCGGTCTACCATTCCACGAGTTCTGTCAGATAAACCTAATGAGGTTCTAAGAGTCTCTTTCAGACATACCTAAAGGCGAATTTCTAAATATACAAGACGAAACTTTACAAACTCAGAGGGCAGTCTATTTTATATGTAGGCCTTTTTTTGTGGCTAACTGGACTCTTCATTTTTGTTAGGACATTACCCCCAGCGAATTCCTAAATATCCGAAACCGAAACTTTAGAAACTCAGAGGGCTGTCTATTTAAAGGCCTTTGTTGTGACCAGGAACCTAATGAGGTTTATTTTTAGTCTAGCGATGGTTCTTTTGGAATGGCCCTTGTGTGGGGTGCCCCTTTAGTGAAGTCACAAGGTCACGACCTCACATCATCCCGCTGTTTATTTTTGGACGGCACAAACACACACACACAAACACAGAACATAAACTATCCTAACGGGGGCCTTATCTACGTCCAACAAATTTCGTACACTCTCCCACCATGGCGACACCTGGGAGTGCAAAAGCGCACCCACCACGTGTTTACATGGTGGGAGAGTGTATTTTGTTTGTTCGATGTCGAAGTAATGCTCCGGACACCCATCTGTTCTTAAAATTTCGAGGGGCAAATCCAGAGCCCTACCCAACGATTTCGTCCGTGAAGGGAACCGAACTCAGGGCGACAGTATCAGAATCCAGCATTCTCACACTGATTTATGAAATTCAGTTATGTATATACGTTAAAAAAGTTATTATATAGTTACCTAATACTGCACAGGCACTTACAGTATACAGAATAAAAAAAATCATAATTATTATAAACTATAGTGTGGATTTCTGAATAAAATAACATTTATTGTAAAATATTTCAATTTCCAAATACATTGGAGAGGTCTATACAGTGTGTATAAAGCCAGCATTTTCTGCCAGTTAAAAGTCTGTGTTTCATCAGCCGTTGCTAAGAGACAGTAAGAAAAATCAATAAGTTTTATGACTTCACATGCTGTATGCTGTCTAAAAATAACTTGAAGCTAAGAATACATGTCTTGTTTGTACTTTAGAGATAATATTTATAGTCACAATTACAGTTTTTGAATTTTGTGATATTTCCTTGATAGAACTTGGGTCTGTGTCTGTCTCTCTGTATGTATGTATGTATGTATGTATGTATGTATGTATGTATGTATGTATGTATGTGTATGTGTGTGTCTGTTTGTGTGCAAGTCCTCTTCTGGAGTTAAGTGCATTTTAGAGAGTTTGAAATGCCTTTTAATAAAAAACCAACGTTAGTCTTATGTAAGTTCACATAACATAGCAGACAACTGCTTGTTACTAAGCTATCCTTAACGGAATTGTCTAGCTTGATCAACTAATACCTATGCTTAACGGATTTGTCTCGCTTGATCAACTAATACCTATGCTTAACGGATTTTTCTCGCTTGATTAAAATGCAGTGAATTAAGCAAAAATTTGAGATAAAAGGACTAAAACTCACTGATTGTAAGTTTTATAGCCAAAAAAATAAACCAAATTTTTGCAGTGTAAAATCTAAATCACATATGCTATGTTAGATAACTTACAAAAGATTTTAAACTAAGCTGGAACAGTATTATTTTCCTTTTTAAAAAGTTATATTTCTTGACAAACACATAGTATTTCGACGTTTGATATTAAGTATAATATACCGTCATGATTATATAACGAGAATTTAATTCTACCAGATACTTTACGACGAGATTCGAATAATTCTTTCATTGCTATTTTACTGAGAAGATACTTACTACCTTTTGCAAAAAGCTTTGACCTGTCCAAGTCTATACTAATTTTGGTATACTGATTTTGGCTTATTGGATTATGTAAATTGTCATATTTTAATGCAAGCTCGTCTCGTAAACTTTCAAGATAACTAAAGTATGTGCTGTCATCTGATTTAATAAGGGAGAGTTTGATTCTGTCAAATTTACTAAAACAAATACCTGAAATTTCATCGTTAAATTCAAATGATAATTGTTGGTTATTGACCATTATTTTTTTTTTTATTTTGCTATTAACTCCATCTGCTAATGTTAAATTTTCAAACATTATTTCTAATGTTTAGACAAAATTACTTTATAATGTCCAAGCGCTAGTGTGTTAATTCCGTCTCTGCAATACCTTTTATCATCGAAATTGCTAGTCCACGTTTTATAATTGTATTCGTTTCAAGTTTATGATGATTTGTTCTGATAACGATTGTTTTGATAAAACTGACGCTATTGTTTAGCGCTGGTTTAAAATCGTCAAAATTCATCATCTTTTTCACACATCCGCGAGGAATACCTTTAGCTTTCTTTGTCAGTTTATTATCATCTAATATGACAGCATACATTTTGCTTCTTAATCCAACAAACTCTCTCACCGGCACAAACATAAATTCATCTTTCATTTTTTCCAATAACTTTTTTGTTCGTATTATCTTGAAATCCACTATATGCTGGATAATCTGATAAATCGAACAGATTTTTATTATTGTAAATACCCTCATAGACATCTTCACATTTTATATTATAAACTAGCGAATCTGTATCAGTAAATAGCAACTCTGAATCTGGCCACTACTTTTTAGTAAAATTGAAGTGAAAATCATACATCAGCCACTTTGATATATTAAGTACAGCTGCACCAACATAAATTGGTTTATTTAACTTTAAATTTGTCTTTCGTCGTTGTATTGCAGCAAGATTTTCAATAAATATTTTCATACTAACAAAACCATCATCGTTAACTAATTTATTTCTGCGACTTATATCATTGACAATTTCTATAGAGACCCTCTTGCGAATATTTTCCATCGTCTTACCGAACACCGAGTTGTTCACCAGCTTGAAAAAGTTTTTCTCAAATTCGGTTTTAGCCACAGCACGACGTTTCGTATTTAGATCAATATAATTTGCCATCCACTTCGACTGATTAAACTTTAGCACGCGGTGGACTTTTCTCAGAATTATTCCAGCATCTACTGCTTGTTTTAAATTTTTGTAATGCATAACGTAATTTCTTTTATCTAACAAATTTGGAACTAACTTATTAACAATCGAATTTTTTGATGTCGTCGTTGCTCGTTGTTCAGGCGATAATAAACTATAATTAATCATCATTGATTCTGCGCAAAACGGGTAGTCGTTATGTAGATCATGTAGCGAAGTAGGATAATCTAGATCAACTACAACAAAATTTGAGATATCTGAAAAATCTATATTAATTTTTCTAGGTAAATCTTTTTCAGTTTCTTTAAGAAATTGATCTGGAATTATCCAATGAAATCCACTACACGGCATTGGCTCTGACATTGCATATTCATACAAATTATTTTGATCTAGATAAATGATGTAATTCGACGGAAGATATTTATCGTACTTTTTGAGATATTTATTATTAGCTGCTGCATATTTTTTTGTTATAACGCTAATTCCGCCTCTGATACCTTTTTCAATAAAGTTAAACATATTAACATCTGTTAAAAGATCTAGTTCTATCTTGCTCGTTTTTGGTAGAGCATCCCAAGACAGCCCGGGAGCAGAATAATACCAACAGGGGTCTAATCCATAATTTGTATGACTAACCTGACGAAAACTCTCAAAAACATCTGCTAGCAATAATACATCTGTTTTCAAGTATAGATCATGATAATCACCAAATGTTTTACAACTAAATTTATTCCAAATATCTTGTGCATATTTGTATTTGTCATCTGTGATATTTTCATTTTTAAGTTGCGAGTAAAATTGATCTTTGCTAGGTAGAGAAGTTTCATTAAATCTGCTCCAATCGTCGAGATACTCGTACGGAAATATACCTTTTTTTGTCAGATCGATATAGTTTTCATCGAAGCAACTTTTTAGGTTAGCGAAACTACTGCAACCTTTGACAAGCTCATCTAATGATGCTGCCATAAATTGCAGACTGTCAATAAAGCGTAATTTGCCGAGCGTGACTGACATATACTTTTCAAAATTATTTGGAATACATTTTCTTACGTTATTTAATTTTAGTTTAGCTTTAATATTTTCATCACCAAAAGCTTCTACAATGATATGACTGTCATAGCCACGAAAGTTATGTAAAACTACAGGAATAAAATCTGGAGCATGAAATTTTAAATTGCAACTGTTATGAGCTGCTCCACGATATTGGCCGGTCAAATGACAATGATCTCGCACCTTATCACAAACTCCGCTGGAGTCCGCCAGTAACTTTTCACAAATATGACAATTAACTGCATCATCGAAATCGAGTTGCTGTTTAGACGTTATTCTCATCGGAGCTGTTTTAAGTAATCTGTTAGAAATTTTATTAACTTCGTCTATTAAATTTTTTAGCAACCACACGGCTGGATTTTCACCTCTATATAACTTTATCGGTGATGAAAA
Source organism: Megalonaias nervosa (assembly GCA_016617855.1). Taxonomy (NCBI): domain Eukaryota; kingdom Metazoa; phylum Mollusca; class Bivalvia; order Unionida; family Unionidae; genus Megalonaias; species Megalonaias nervosa. Next base: position 8,896 of record JAECUM010036887.1, read on the forward strand.
TTTATCGCTGGCGCAACAAACTACTTTATAAGCTACTCCGCAAGGAATATGCTGTTGTATTTTTCTAGTACTGGATTTATTCGGATTATTTTCTACTCCGACCACGGGAACGAGTAGACACTCGAAATCAGCGTAAATAACAAAAGGAATATTTAGTTTATGATCATAATTTTTAAATTTCAAAATTTTTTTCTTTTTCGCTAGGCATAGTTATTTTTTGAACATTAACGCAGTATTTGAGATGCTCCTGCAGTCTTCCTTCGCTAGAAAAACCGTGCAAACATCTATTGCAGAAATATTTTTTATTTTTATTTTTACTATATTGTCCGCCAACTAAGCCGTTAAAGTTCTTTTATCCAACAGTAATGTCCCTGATAAAATAATAAATTTATTGTCAACTGTGAAGCATTTTCTGAGATATATCTCGGGTAAACTTTTTCTTTCTCGTCTAGTCCGAGAACATTTACTGATACTGTTTTGTTTTTCAAACTTTGGTATATGATTTTCTGCTACTGGAAAAGTTATTCCTGAAAAATTTAGTTCGTCCTCGTGTGGAAAATACTTGTTAACGCGATCAGCATTTTGTTCTTTTGGAAACATCGCAGAAAGAATAGACCACTGAAAACATTTGTCGTCATTGTTTTTGACATTTATACAGCATTTTTTGTTTTTAATTTTTTGAGGGAGATCGACGTAGCCAGCGCCATTAGCGCCGCTGCCGTGAAGTACGTTATATTTTGCTGTGTGAAATAAAACTTCTTTTATCATTTCAAATTTCCAACCTGATCCTGACGAAGTAAATTCTTCTAATTTTTTTGTTTATTTCTTGATGTATTTCATCGGCGACCATGGCAATGTTTGTTCCAGTTAATATTTTTCTCGATTTTGCTGTTAAATAGGGTTCCTAAATTTCGCTGTCAAAACTTTTTGTTTCAAAAATTATATCAAGCACATCCTCAACTGCGTGTAACTTTGATCAAATCGTACGATATTGGACTATAAGTTTGATACTTTTATGAGCCGCAAGTTCTCGAGCTATAACAGGTTGTAAAAGATGAAATAAATTTGTAGAACTAAAATTTGCTAAAACATTTTGATCATCAAGTTTGTAACTATTGTCATAACTTGAAAAGGCTGAAGCAATTTTTTCTGATTTGATAATGCTCTTTTTAACAGTATCTCGCAATTTTAACATTATATATATATATAATAATATTTTATATTTAATTGAATTTTTTAAGATTTTTAATTAGAGATATAAAAAACCTTATAGTATAATTACAGAAATTTTGAGATATCTGCCACTGACAGCGGAAGAGCAAGAAACTTATCATGTACACCCAATGTACAACCTATATGCTGCAAATGCACTTGGTTCTGTTATCAACATAGCATCTAAAAAATCTATTGGCATACCAACACCAGCTGGTATGCTAATTTCAGTAAAAGGCGATGATACAGAAAGAATTCAAATGTTTAGAAAAGATTTTATTTATACTTTGTTTTGCAGCGATATTCCAGAAGGACAACGAGTATACAGAGCAAATGGCGCAGTTGCTGATGATAATATTGAAAATTTAGGATTAGAAAATGAATTTCAACCTCACCCAGTGTTTGATCTATATGAGGCAAATGATAAGGGAATTATTCGACATATAAGAATAAAAAAAGTTATTGGAAAGTTGAATAACAATAATTATTTACATGTAATGATACGTGGGAAAAAAACTAATTTTGTTCATTATCTGTCACATCGTTTTGTGTTTGAAACTTTTAATGGCGGTATTCCTAATAATTTAGTTCTCGACCATATAAATAAAAATAAAACAGATAATCGTTTGGAAAACCTAGATTTTGTTACGTTAAAAGAAAACACAAGACGTGGAACTGGTGGTAGTGATAATTTTAAAAATCCAACCAAACAAATAATTTCAATAAATATTGAAACTGGAGAAGAAATGAAATTTAAATCAATTTACTCTGCAACAAAATATCATGAAATTCATTCGAGTGCAATAAATAATGTCGTCGATGGCAGAACTAAATCAGCAACGTCAATGTTGACATTTGATAGATTTATCTTTAGATACGATAACTAATAATATTTTCCAGATCATTCCGAGAAAGACAATTATGACTAAATTCCATGACATCATCGCGATTAAATCGTAGTGTCATTATTTTATTTGTATCAAGTTTCATTTTGTCCGCTGCTGTTAATAAAAATCTGTCAGAATCACATAATGTTATCATAACATCAACAAAATAAAAACTATGTCGCAATAAACAAGCTCGAATTGCCTCAGCTAGTTCTTTGTTATTTAGTATATTAACTCGCTGATGATATTTTATTTCTCCGAACATCTTATTATTTATTAATTAGACAAAAGATTATTATAATAATGAACTTAATTGAGAGACTGGCTGAGCTATATTCGGGAGATTTTGTTTCAGTTTCAAATCTTACATTAGAAAATATTACCAATGATAGATTTGCTGGTTATACTGAAAAAGATATTTTGTATAACTATGACGACGACGAAGATGATGTTGTTGTTAGTAAAAAAAATTTAAGCAGACCAACAACTGGGCGATATGATGTTAAGTACCATATTGCTAAAAAAAATAACAAAATTTAATTTTACTGTTGCCGAGCATCAAATATTTTGGCAGCTTATAAAGTCCTTTTTAAACGTAAAAATAGCTGGACAACAAAGAAATATAAAATACGATTTTATTTTTGCTAAAATATTTAATTTAATGCCAGTTGATGATGCGAGAAAATTACATTTAATTTCTTTATGCAAACCAGTAAAATGTAAGTCAGTACTAATAAAATATGAGGAAATTTATAATAATATTATTCTGTCGATGATATCGACCGAGTTCGTGCCCAACTATTAAATTTATTGCCATATCCACACCATTTGACTAAACTTTTTTTGCCACGCTTTTTAATAACTTTTTCAATAACAAATATATCTTCTTCTGTTTTCTGAAGTTCTTGCTCATAAAAACTGCCAGTTATAGGCTCACCTAATAAATCTTTCAACGAGTATGTAGCTGGTATTGTTAAAAGTACTTTATCAACAACAAATACTTCTTCGCTCCAGTTATGAGTATAACCTTTTTCAAATGTTTTTTTCGTCAAAGAAATTCTAACTTTATCGCCAACTTTAAATTTGTGTCGTCGGTACATGTTTTCGTTTGCTAATATTGGATTTGCAATCGCGTCGTTTGGCGACAGTTTAGTGGTTCGGTGTTTTGTGTTATTATATTCGTCAACAATTTTCTGTAAATTGTCAATATATTTACTCGTATTTTTAGCTGTCAAATATTTGTGGATTTTTTCGTTGAGCGTGAGATTAAATCTTTCGACGATGACGCTTTTCCCCTCATTTCCAGTAACATATTTTTTAATGTTATTTTGCTTTAAAAACTGCTCGAACTTTTTATTAAAAAACTCTGCTCCATGATCAGTCCAGATTCTATTTGGTTTTCTTTCTGTAGTTGTTATTATTTGTTTTAGCGCATCAGTCATCGATGTCCCTGTTTTATCCGAAACGGGTATACTAAACGCGTATTTGCTAAAAACATCTACAACATTAAAAAAATATCTTTTTGGAGCGCCGTCGGCACCAACGTTAAATTAAGCTAGATTTGGCATATCAACTAAATCTATCGCCCAGATATCATCAACGGCATTTGCGACAACTTTACGTCGCGGAAACATTTTTTTTTTTTAGGTCTATGTAGCTCAGTTGCAAGATCATCATATAATTCTTTTCCGAGACCAAGTTTATATTTTGCTCCAATAAAACCCTGGACCAGCCTTCGGTCAACACGTTCTCGCATATTTACAGGTTTCATTTCACGAAGTTCGTCTAACATTACTTTATCGCAGCTGTGTTTATTTTGTTCGCTGTCTGGAAGTTCAATATCTCTGTAGCAGATATCATGGCGCATTGCTATTGCATCAACTTGATTGTAAGGTTCTTGTCCTGGCAGCGGATTATCGTTTTCGTCAAGTTGTTTATCAAGAGGATTATAAGGTCCAGTGTATTTATGGCCTGGCAATGTCCAACCGCCTTTTGGTCTCGGCAGTTTGCCAATTAATTTATGTATATCTATACCTGTTCCAATTATTTCTCTGTTTTTACATTTCTGACAATATGTAACAATTTTATTTTGCTCGAGGCATATATCTCTATCGCAATCGCATTGGCATGTCATTATTTATTTAGTCGTCTACTAAAATAATTTCAGGATAACCAGCTTCGGACAACTTTGTTTTCGGTAGAAACACACTTTTTTTCTTCCACAGATTGCACAAATACTTTTCAGCATTATTCTATTATTTTTTGTTTTTTCTGTTTTTTCGTCTTTATTTTCTGTTTTAGTTTTACACTTAAGACAATATGTTGACATTGTTATATTTGTAATTTAGATAAAATTAATTGTAAGCTTTAGATAGCTTTACAAAAATTAAATGCAATCTCATCATTAGCGTGAGAAGGTTGTTTGTCAAATTGTAAAATAAACTTCAAAAAATCTAGATTTTTGGTCATCTGTTTGATGAACATTACGCAATAATATCCACAAGCGGAAGTTCCAACTGGTTGAATTTGATTAGACGAATAATTTATTATTTTCGCATCTTGTACTCTGCTCATATACTTTTTTACTGCGTCACTCGGTGGAATTCCGAACGAGTCAAAATAATTGTTATCAAAAACAGCTACCCAATGTGTGCCAGATCCGTCATTAAAATCTTGTATATTTATAACACTCGATGTCGCATGTTGTGGAATCGCTGTAAGTTCATCTTTAGAATAAACTCCATTGAAATTTTTTACTTTTTTTAGTTTATTAAGTATATCAAAATTACTTAACGCAGACTTTATCTCCTTGTTCCTGGTAACATTAGTCCTTGTCCTATTCCTAACAGATTTGGCAATAGACTTCCCGCCAATCCCGCTAGTAACGGGGCTATTGGAATAAATCCCCCTTTTCGCCACTGTCGTGTCTTTTTTTTCGTCGTGTCTTCTTTTCGTCGTTGTCTTTCTTTTCGTCGTTGTCTTTCTTTTAGGCATTATATTTATCAATCACATAAAATTGTTACCATCGATATTCATACGAAAATTTTCTTTATACCACTGCCGCGGACAATACCATTTCCTTCGACTGCCTTTTTCGTTGCGCCAGATACTGCTCCAGACGCTGCTGCTAATCCTAATGTACCAAGTACTGGCAAAATTTTAGGTAGTAATGTTCTAGCTATTACAGATAGTGCCGGACCGAAGAAACCGCCATGTTTTGCCATTGTAGTTATTTGTGCAGCACTTAAATTTAAAACAAAAGGTTTTTTGCGAACGTATTTATTTACTTGTTTTTTGGTTAACATTAATTTTGTTAAAGCACCTTTTGCGTTAGGATTGATCTTTGATGAAACCTGCCTCCGTTTTGCAACAGCAGCTGCTAATTGTTTAACTTGACCATCGGTCAAATATATTTCTTTTACAATATATTTTGTCATCTTATATAACGATTACAGATTAAACTTGAAGTTCTTCGAACTTTGAGTAAAATGTAAATCACTCTAAACTTGTACTGTCATTTTACCTCCGACAGAGTCAACTGTAACAAATTTATCGCTTGTTACTAACGCATACACGTTTAACTGCGCTGCTGGAAGTGCTCCTAGTGTCCAAGTAATTTCAATATCAGCTGTGCTGTCTACAGCTCTTTTGCTATGTTTACTAACATCAAAATAAAATCCATCTCCAGCATCTTGATATTTTTGCATTGAATCGAGTAAATACATGTATGGTCTAGTAATGTCATCTGCAAAATTGCATTCTATCGCTCGCTCCGGATATTGTTTTGAATTTATTCTAGCATATATTCGTCTAACATCAGCGTTATCAAATATTCCATTATTTTGTTGTTAGTTTCCACGTCGAGCTTGTCCCTGAAATACAACAAATAATTGCCGTGGTTTTTGTTCACTTGGTGTTGTTGTAACTCGCCATGTGTAGTCGGTGGTATTCGGAATTGCTGTTTGATATATTCTATGTTGCTGAAAATAAATTCTTTTTGTGTGTTTTTCCAGCATATTATTTAATTCCACCATTTTAGTGATTGACGGAGTTATTCGTGGCATCCACAGCGCAAGTTTGTTTATGACAAATTGTACATCAACTCCACCAGATCTAAACAGGCAGTCGTTTTGATCTGATCGATCTAAAATAAGCGTATGTTTAACTCCACGAAATACTTTATTATAGTCCCTGCAAAAGCCAAATATTGTACTTAACGGCAGCATCATTGTAATTTGACGTGATCCTTCTGCAAGTTCTTTTCTTCTAGCAAAACCTTCATTGTAACGTATATTTCTTACGCCAATTGTGTTGCTGATTAAATCTAACATTACGACAGCGGTCGCAGCTGCAGCTGGTGTGGTTATACCAAGATTATTGCAAGCAGCAGTAAGTGAGACTCTTACATCGTCTGCGTTAGCGGCTGCAGCTGGTGCGGCTATACCTAGTGCGGCCGCATTAACAATAAGAAAAGTTCTTACAATTACAAGATCTGCAGCAGCGTCAGCTCCGTGTTATAAAACACCTTTCGAAAAAAGTTCGGTTGATTCAGCTAAACCAGCTCCAGTATCTTTAAACCACATCATATTAGTTGCAGTTGATCTGGAGTAATCGTCGGAAAATGAAATGATATTTAAGATTGTACTTGCAACTTGTAAGTGATTCGAAATATCTTCGATAGATTGATTGACCAGCTGATATTTAGCACTTTTAAATAAACACCAACCGTTATTTATAAGAGCTACTTCTGCTCCAGCTGCAATTGCGGCAGGTGGAACAGCTACTGTCACAATCTGTCCACGAACTTCCAACATTGCTTTGTGAGGCAGTAGAAATACGTCCTCGTCTCTAGTATGAAATGTTCTGGAGCCAGCCTTATTAGGATCGTTAGAATTTTCATCAAGATATTCAACATATTCAAATTCTGTTACTGTGTCGTCTGTGTCATAAATTTCTGCTAAATCGAGATAATTTTTTACAGACATTTTTTTATTTATTAGGTTATACAAAATTTTGTCATCAATGATAGGAAAGCTATTGCGGCGCTGTTACTTTAGATATTAATTTTTGTATAATTTGTTCTCCTCGTGGTGATAAAAGTTTTTTGTTGTTGTTATCATTGCGCGTTGAGTTTCTTTCGTTGGTGCGATTTCTGAAATAGCTTGTTTGATCGTAGGTGCGGCATGCGCCTTAGGTGTACCTTTTATTTTATCAGATATTTTTTGTCCCACAGCAGTTCCAGCAGCAGATGCAGCTCCAGTTGCAAAAGCTTTTGATGCGTCAAGTGCAATTGGTGCAACTTTATGAGCTATTCCTGGAATATTTTCAATAATTTTAGTAAATATATTTCCTAAAAATCCTCCTACTATTTTTCTTCTATAAACTTTTTTCTGTTTCATTATATCTGAGGTTGTATAATTTTGTTGTCAAATCTTTCAGAAAATATGTTTACTATTGCTCGCGCAAGTGCAGGTAATAAGTAACAATTTTATTAATAAAATCTAACTGTCTTCCAGACTAATCTGTCAATTGCATATTTACTTCTGTTATTTTATTTTCAACGTTTAACGGATAATAAATAATATGACGCGGAATAATTTGCATAAGATAACCAGGCGGAACGTCTGGTGAAAAACTGTGTATCGTTTGTCCTTTGCTACCTTTAGCTGAATAAGAACCAGATGCGATGGAGCAATTTACCAATATTGTGTTTACATCAGTTATATTTACTGGATATTCACCATCATACGTAACAGGTTTATCTTCTTTAAAATCATTATTATATATATATCTCTTTTAAATCCTATCAGTGGTGCAATACTTCTTTTCATCCAAATATTAACTAACATATTTTTTTAATGTCATTCTAGCGCGTAACGTATTATAATTTGGTGCAAGCTCAAAATTATCAGCGTTACCTCCATTTTTTGTTATAAGATCTTTTATTGTTTTATTTAGATCAGCTATGTTGTAGGCTCCTTGTGGAATTTTAACTCTTATAGGTATGTTAAGCAGTGGAATATCTGGATCTGAATTAGGAACACTAAATTCAATTTCATCATTTACTCCAGTTTTTACATTAGCCATAGCATTCCAACAGGTGCAGGAAATAAGTCCAATTTCATATTGTTTTTCACGGTCTAGTTCTATTGGCGGAATATACTTTACTGAAAAATTTGCGCTATCTTTATCAGATTGGCTAGAGTCTAGTAATAATGTTGCTGACATTTATTATTATATTTTTATAAAATTGTTACACAAATTTATAAAATCAAATCGTGATGTAAAGTTCCGTATTCGTCAGATGTTAATAAATTTTCCGATCTCAAATTATCAAGTATGTCAATAATTTCATTGTCAATTTCAGCACCAACATTTCCAGCTTCTTTTAATGATATCAACAGCATTAATCTGCCAATCATTTCAGTAACTGATGAAAATATTCTGACACCAGTTCCTTTTTTTTTCAGCTAACCTTTTATAAAGTTCTTTATGATCATCAACCAATCGACTTAATTCAGTTTGTCTTTCAATAGGATCCATATCCCTTGGAACAACTGTGTCAGCTTTCATGCGCTCTTCATCAAGATATTTTGCCTCGGTAATTAAATTATTGTTAGTATTTCTGCATCGGCCTTCTTTTATTCTACTAATAACTTTAATATAAAGATCAGCAATAATCCAATGTCGATATTTGTCAATACTGTTGTGGTAGTTTTCATTTTCTAGTTTTACACCGTCAAGATGTACCTTACTTTTTTCTTTTTTCTAGCTCTTCAATTTTTTCTTCGGATTTGTAATCATCTTTTATAGCCTCTCGTACTCTCACAGCTTTAAAATTATATTTTTCATTAAAATTTTTATTCTCATTATCTGTTATTGTTCTATTTATATTTTCTAAATTAATGTCAAATCTTTCTTTTTCTTGAACATCCAATCCATGTTCCTTTCTAAATGCTTCTTTTTCAGCTCTTTTTTTAGCATAAATATCCTCCAACATTTCTTTTGATTTTTTTATTTTTTTTTCTAACTTTCTTTCAATCTGTCCAACTATTATATGAGTTGCTAATCTTCGTTCAAGTGCTAGTGGATTATTTATTAGCTGATCTATTTCAGCTTGTCTTGCAACAGGATTATCCACATGCGCTGTAAGTTCCTCAGCTAATCTTTTTTTCTCCGCATCAGATCTAGCAATAATTCTTCCAGCAGTTGCTTCTTGTTGTTCTTTAACTAGTTCGAGTAAACCTTTTTCTTGTAGTCGCTTAAGTTCTTCTTCTGATAGTGGCTTACTTTCAGGTTGTTTTCCAAGTAAAGCCTCAGTAACTGGTTTGAGAGCGGCGGCTGTTGTTTCTGCTGCAACCACTTGACCACGTCGTGCTTGCTGTACTTGCTGCTTAAATTTTGCTTGAGACTGTGCAAGTTTTTTTTAGATTTTCTATATGTTTTCTATATTTTGCTTGTCTTTCCATTAATTATATACTATTTTCTATAAAAGTTACTGTAGATATTTTTCAATACAACATCGAAACATTTTACTCGTATCATTTGTTAATTTATCAAATAAAAAAAGTCATATTTATTTGCTGTTGCTTGATGATATAGTTCAATAAATTTATCTTTTGTTACATCACCACATTGCTCGTTCGCGATATTTCTAACGTCAACATTGTCAAGTCCTGGAAATAATATAAAACAACCAGTATTTCGCCTGATAAATCTATCAACATTATAAAAACCCTGAGCGAGATAAATAGAATTACATTTCTTATTTCGCGACAGTGAAAAATACGATCTAATTTTATTCATTTCCTCGTTGTTCAGCGGAATATCATCAAAAACAACTATCTTGTGTTCGGACGAATCAAGTTGATTAACTGGAACAAGTTCTTCTGGTTGTTTGATAATAAAAAAATCTTCGCCAGCTTCAAGATCATCACGAAGTTTGTCATTATAATTGTTAAGTAGCTCGTACTTATCCTGTTGCGGATTAATCGTGTAAATATAAACGCGATCGTAGTTAAAATTATCTCCTAGAAGTAAATTCATAAGCAAGTTTGTTTTCCCCGATCCAGTTCTTCCAACAATAAGATAATGACAATCTGGAAGTTCATTGTTATGTTTATGTTTCACCAAACGTTCTGTATCAAAATTTAATACCGATGATTTTGCCATTATTGTTATACAGTTTTATGCTATATAAAAATTGTCAGACGATAAATAAATAATGAGTTTTTATTCAAAATTTGGAACATTAGTAGGAGATTCATCAGCTGAAAGTACAACAGACGGCAAGGTTGATTTATCAGGCTATCTAAAAAAACCCGGCGACACAATGACGGGAAACTTGTTTATGTCAAATCAACGAGTATTAGAGTTAGAAACAGATTATCCACCAATAAATGTTGTTACTACACACGCTGTTAGTTATGGACAACTTAAATTAGTCGACAATAATAAACTAGATAAATCTGGTGGAACTTTAAGCGGTAACTTAGATAAGTCAGGAAAAACAATTATAAATTTAGAGACCAGGTATCCACCAGCAAACTTAAATCAAACTGAAGCGGTAAGTTATTTGCAGTTAAAGTATGTTGATGATAACAAACTTGACAAAATAGGTGGGACAGTTACAGGTAATATTATCATGTCAGAAATTTTTTTTACATACCTTGGAGACCCAGCTGCAGAATCAGACGCAGCAACAAAAAAATACGTCGATGATCAAGAATCTAAGTATGTGTTAGTGCGTGGTGGTATAATGCGCGCATTTCTCAATATGAACAATAATGGTATTAATAATCTCAGAACATCAGAAACAGATTTTGACGCAGCAACAAAGAAATACGTCGACGATAGCAACATTCCGACTGTAACAGCAATAACAACGATCAACGATGAAATGACTACACTAAATACTAATTTTACTAATCACGTACAAACTTTCTTAAATTTTCGTAGAAACATGAACAGATCTATTAATGAATTTTTTGGAAGTCCAGCGGTTGTAGATATTAAACTTGCTGACATTAACATAAAACTAAACGATATTATTAACGGAATTCCTAATATCATTGAAAAAACTAATCTAGTAACAGAGTTACTTACTAAAATTCTACACAAGAAGATCGTCAATATGGTATACACAGCAGCATCAGGATCAAAAACATGGTCAATTAGCAAAACTATCGAACATACCACAGAAGTAACTGGGTTATACAGGCTGTCTATACACGGTTTGGAAATTTCTTCGATCACTTTAGATTCTAAACCACTAGTATATTCTAATCCTCTATTGGTGATTCTAAATAAGGACATCAAAGAAACATTTACGTTAACATCAAAGGAAATACCCCTTAAAGATTATCGTTGGTGTCTAGAATTTGTAGCTGATTTTGTTAATTTACTTATAACATAAAAATCTGTAAACAAATATTATATAAATGAAAAAACATATAGTTGATTTCAATCATATTTCAGAAAACATTCCAAAACAAGATGTGGACGCTCTAATGCAGTATTATAGATATTATCATAAAAAACTTTGGTGCGTAAAAAAATGTTACATATACTATACCAAAATACTCCGAATGATATCATATTTACCGTTGTTAATGACTAGCTCTGGTATAATTTTAAGTGGAGCATCATTAAATCCGTTTTTGTTAATAATACCCGGTGTTGGTGTTTCTCTTGCAACAGCGTGTAAAAAAAAATTGAACCTCGACTTGCGACTAAAAAAAATGCTTGTAAAACAGCAAGTATCACCTATAAAAAATTACTTGATCAGATACGATCTTATTTGCGTGGTATAAAATATGATATGGACGATTTAATACGTGAGTTCCGTATTATTGACAGTATGTTAACAGATATTCTGCCAATGAGAGTCAGCAGGTATGAAAAAGATTATAATAAAACATGAGTCACAACAGTAGATGTTTAATTTTGTATAGCTTTAGAAATATCGTTATCAAATAAAATATCAACCATATTATCAATAAATGTCATTAGATCATCTGCCCAACCCGCTATTCGATCATCGTTTTCAGTCGCGAATAACCATACTGATCCATATTTTGGTGATATATAGTAACCCACTTTTTCAATACAATCGCTTATTATTTTAGGTTTTATACCAGTATAACCTGACGCCGATTTGATGGAATTAAATCTCTTACAAAATCTGTTTGTCAGATCAAATCCAACATGTCGGGTCGAATTATTGTACATTATATATAATATTTTATTGTTTAATATGAAAAAATCTACTGAGCTAGAATCCTCCTTGTATTTCAATATAATTTTTTATTTTCTGAAATAAGAGGCTGGTTTTTTGAGGGAGAGGGGGTCTGTGAGGTGATAAAAAAATGTTAGAATATATTTATTTTTGAGGGGGTGGGGGCTTTCTAAGCTAAAAATCTCTTTTGAGAGAGAATCATCAATTTATCATTACTACTGATGTTCCTGTCACGGATATTAGATGCTAACACTGAGGTAGCGCTTTTCTGTCCCAGTATGTATGCACACTGATGATCCAACGAAGAGTAAACATGTTGAGACCTACCACAACGTAGTGTATACAGCCAATATACTAGATTACGCGTGTGTGATTTGGATTTTTAAAGGAGTTTTAACAATTTTCAGTCATATCGCTACGATGTCTGCAGTGTGGCAGTTTATAGTGATGTCTAGCACTGGGGCATCTTGCCGCAGACTTGTAGTATGATGTCCAACCCAGTTACATTATCCTGACACCAGGCCGACCAGTCCTAACACTAACTTTTTAATACTGAGCGCTTTGCAAGGCAACTGTTAGTGTGTGTGTATGTGTGGGATATGGATTTTTAACGTAGCTTTCACAATTTTTCAGTCATATCGCTACGATGTCCACAGTGTGGCAGTTTATAGTGATGTCTAGTACTGGAGCATCATGTCGCATATATGTAGGATGATGTCCCATTCCGTTACATTATCCCGACACCAGGCCGACCAGTCCTAACACTAACCTCTTAATGCTGAGCGCCTAGCGAGGCAGCTGTTAACACCATTTTAATAAGTCTTTGGTACGACTCAGCCGGGGTTCGAACCTGCGACCTTCCGCATCCGAGGCGGACGCTGTAACCACTAAGCCACCGGAGCGGTCCTTCTAGATTAGAACAGAATAACCATTTTCCCATTTTCAAATAATTTTGTCTATATGGGCAACAAAACCTGCGAGAAAGTGATATTTTTTTAGTCGATTTTGGATACATTTTGTTGACTAAATACATTTCTGAAGAATTGTTTACCATGGAAAAGCCTTACCTTCGAATAACTGCAAATTTTTTGTACCACCAAACCGACATACTTTTAACAGGGATCCTTAGAATGCTCTTAAGTTCAGACTGGGACTAGATGTAAGTGTGAAATGACGAAATCAAGCTCGACTTGGCTTTGATTTGTCTGCATATTAGGGGCGTACCTAAAGTATTTGGCTCCCGGGGCGGATCCTTCCTTTGGCACCCCCACAAATAATTTCAAAATGTAAACACACAGAAAAATATATTATGTTTGCAAGTAGATTTTTAAACAGTACAGTGCTGTCATAAGCAAATTGGAAATAAATTTTACTTTGGCAAATTTTTCATTTGGTTTGAAAACTTGTACTGGTATTTCAACTCTCCCGATGGCACACTCCCCCCCCCCTCAGGCTGTCACCCAGGGAGGAACGCCCGCCTCGCACCCCTCTTAATACGCCACTGTTGCATACTAGTTTGAATACCCAACATGAAGTAATACAAATGCAAGTTATAACAGTTTACAAAACCTATTACATGTTACCAATTGAATTGAATTACACATTTACTCAGCAATTATGATTAAATTGACTCGTTAGAGAAGTATATGAAGTTTTTCTCAGTCTCACCATTGAGAATCAAAGCGTTATGGACACAATCTGTATCTGCGGAATACTAGAACAGTGCCCTGAATACATCAAACATACTTGATCTAGTAGTGCCCATCAGTGTTAACTTTTTTCGTTTTCTTCACTTAGCATAAAATTGTCTAAAACATTGTAGCCCACTAATTACAACAGACACCCGGGTATTCAAATGGTCAATTATTTCTAAATAATTACAATATTCAACCTTTTTACACAAAATCTGAAATTAAGCTCACATGACATGTAAACTTTTGCGTTCATACTTGTATAAATCCCGTTGGTCATGAACCATGTCAGCCGCTAGGAGAGATCAAATTAAGAGGGAACTACTTATAACTTCAATATACTTTTAGTCTCTGGCAATCCAATTCAGTTAATGAATAATGCACGATATGACCTGAAACATATAATGTACATGTCAAGTCAAAGGAATGAATCTTCATTAGAAACTTTTCTTGCACATGTTTCACAATACAAAAGCGAAAAAAGTGAAACTCTTTCAACCGTAAGAACAGATTGTAGTGATAACTTGCAAACTCTTCAAAACAGCAGAGAGGTGCCGACCTCAAACGTCCCAAGTCTGGACGCAGTTCCGATGTGACCTGTTCCCAGTTACATGCCATTTACGCCTGCTAATAATTTACTGTCATTCTCGTCAAACATTCTTTAAACTGCTGGTTTTATGGCAAACTCCACCTTAATAACGGTTGGTTCATTTTCAAACTATATGAATAGTGCAATGGACATCGACAGAGCACTAGGTTGACCATACCACTGGAAATTTTGAAATGGTTGGGAGAACGTGTGTGTGTGTGTGTGTGTGTGTGTGTGTGTGTGTGTGTGTGTGTGTGTGTGTGTGTGTGTGTGTGTGTGTGTGTGTGTGATTTGGATTTTTAACATAGCTTTAACAATTTTCCAGTCATATCGCTATGATGTCTGCAGTGAACTTGTATTATGGACATAGATTTCACGTTTTAAATATAACGTACAAGGAAAAAGTTTAAGCACAAAAACGTAGAATATAAATAACTTAAAAGGAAGAATTATATTTCGTAATATTTTTATACATGAAAAATCAATATTTTAAAATGTAATTTTTGTGTTTAAGCTTAAAATGAGTGCTATATAATGTTGCATGGAGTCGGAAGAATTCATGTTCAAAATCAACTGGAAATATGTCATGCTTCAATTTATTGTCGATTTACTACCTATCATTGTGCAGTTATATAAATATAACCGTCAAAGAGAATTCGTAAATTGCTAATAAAGCTATTATTTTCAATATTACTAATTTTTAATTTATGTTTCATTTCAAATCATTGATCATTTTGTATGCATATGAAGGTGGTGGGGCTTTGCAAGTTGTTCACGTTATGATGTAATTCCCTAAAACTGTCTTTCAACAAATCCACTTTTATGAAACAGGTACATGGTTAGAAGACATGTTATAGAAAATCAATTGGACAGTGATGAGGTAAAACATGCTGATAAAAATAAACTAAAATAACTGTAGTCAAATGAATTTATTGTCAATTTTGTCGTTTTCATCAAAGTATGAACCAGACAGTTTGTACTTGACTGACATATTCATACTTACAACGCGCACAACAAACTTGAAGATCAGTTCTTATAGTATGCTTAATGAAAATGACATCCTCAAGCTCTGGAATGCAAGAATTTTAATAGAATTCCACTTTGCATCCAATTTCGTCTGTAATGTCAACCACCCCGTCATGCCAGCATCCGTGTTCACATGTCGCTAGGATCAAAAAGTAGCGACACCTGACGAGAGTAAGGGGAGGCAATGGGAAAGAATTATTGCCCTTTGTCTATATGAAATAGACGATAAAGAAAGTTTTTCGTCATTTGTGGAGGGCTGGATTCGGGAGGTGGTAGGCTTATATCCTAACGTTAATATCATCGGGTTTTAACGTTAATATCATCGGGTCAGCATTCTCAGAAACATAATTTGCAAAAATTTGATTTCTCCAAGAATAATTGACCGATCATATTAACACTAGATATATAAAACCTACAACATCCCGAATCTAGCCCTCACAACTACTAAAATTCGTCTTTTCTGTCTATAAGATATATAAAAAGAGCAATAACTCTTGCCCATTACTTAATCTTGCCGCCTACGGATGGCACTAGTTTTAAGGTTAGCGAAACACTGTAAAAGGATGATCGCATTAAGGTGGGGAGGGGGCAATGGAAAGGTATTAAAGTAATCTGACCGAGTAAGTATTCAAGGAGAAACGTACTCTAATAAAATATTTGCTTTCTTCTTCGAATACGTTCCCCGATCACATTAGCGTTCCGAGAACAGGTAATGGGAAGGGGAATGTTGAGGACCCAACCTATACCCCAGGTAACCTCTGAGGGGAGAATATTTTATTCCCCATATGAAGGTTAAAGCGGTCCCCTCATTGCGAACAGTACAACCGGGGGCTACGTGGTTTACTTCTGTAAAGAAGAAATCATGAGGTCTTACTGCCGAAAATTTCCGAGCGAATCCAGCGAAAGCTGCGCAGGGTGCTCGTGCTGTGGTTGTGCTGATGAGATTTAGCTCTGGTAGCCGCTTGTGCAACGGAGTCTACGAGATCCAGAGTTAACGCTGCGGAGCCAAGTCTCGTAGATAAAACTAGGGTAGACCGTGCATGCCAACCGATGGCCTCGACGATGTGTTTCATAGAGATATGACGATCACGTCAATGCTAGCAGAGATTACTCTGATCTCATGAACAGAGACCTTCATGAGGACACTTTGTTCTAGCTATGTATCTGAATTTGCCGTGCACATTATCCACTTCAACCACGACGGTAGGGCTTGGGGAGTTATGTCCCCTTTCCCAGGTTTAACGGAGAGAAGAATGCGTCTTTGAGCTCTACAAACTGGCTCAGCCCGCTTCATATAAAGTCTGAGCAAACGTACTAGGTCCTGTTTGAATGCCTCTTGGGTTGTGTAAATACTGGAGAGAGGTCGTATGATGACTTTTTGAGTACCCAATGACGGCAACTAATTCCTGGGGTCGAAACTGGGTTGCGATATAAGGACCGCCCAGACATCTGATCGAAACTGAAGGTAGGCTGGGGCAACAGAGAGGGCTTGTAATTCACTGACTTTTGCAAGCCGAAGAGAACGCCACCTGGAAACAGGTTTTGCATGAGGTCTTAGCTAAAGGCTCAAATTTGTTTGAATTAGCCAAGTCAGAACCCAAGAAAACTTCCACTTAGGAAAACAAATTGAGCGATTGAGGCCTATTAAGTTAGACAACAAGTCAACAAAGATGATTTAATGACCAAAATCGTCCCTATCATGATGACTGGACGTTGCCCTTAATAAAGATCGTGGCCAACTTTTTCTCCTCGAAAAGGAAGGGGAAAAAATACCTATTTGTGGTACAGAAGCACTTAAAAGGACGATGGTTTTACTTTTGCGCCAGTCCCTGAAAACGCGTCACTTCCCTTCCCTTCGTAAGCATTTAGAGTGGAAGACCATCTAGTTTGTTCAGTTCTTTCCATGACTGAAGGACTGCATATTTTTCTAAAGTAAGATTCTCCGGACAAGAACTAAGCGTAAAAGAAAGACGGTCGCGGTTAGGATGGAAGAGGTGGGTTCGAGACTGTTTGAGGAGATTCGGCCTGGCCAGGATCTTCCTAGATATATCTATCGATCGATCGAGAAGATCGTCCATCCAGGGTTTGTCAGCAGAAAGGGGTAATAAGAATCATTTTGCACTTCTGGCCCCTCAGTTTCTCTATAATCTGAGAAATTAAGGGGGGGGGTAGGCAAAGGGCCACAGACCCTTCCAAAAAGCGTTGGCGGACATCAGGCTTCGGGATCCGGTACTGGGGAAACCAAGGTGGACAGTTGATGATTCCGCCGAGTTGTAAAAAGATCAATCATCAGATGGCTAGTCTGAAGAAAGACCGACCAATGAAGGGATCATTGTCAGAAGAATCTGTTCCTTCCTTGATGGAGAATCGACCAAGACAATTAGTCTGTCAGGAATATATCTGATCTGGATGTCGCTGTTGCGTTGTACTAGCCAACGGTGGAATGCCCACGCCAGAATGTAGAGTTGGGGTAATTTGGTACTGCCCTACTTGAGGAGGTACGTCACCACTGACGAGTTGTCTGACATAAGGATTATGTTGTTCTGAAAAATGATCGCTCCAAAAACAAAAAGGAAAGGCTTTGACAATAACTTTTAGCTCCAAGACAATATGTGAAGAACCGTGTCCGCTAGACCCCACTGGTCGTTGACAGTATCAAAATCCGGTAACTGATGGGTTTATCATGCACAGATGGTAGTGTTCTGTGCACACGGTCACGTCCGGGCGTGGCTGTTTAAGAGGTATTCCTGTCGTTTGCCAGCCTAAGTTGCGTCACTGGTCTAGTAAATATAATATCTCACTCGTTACGCCAATACTGTAATCAAGCGGCATGGAAGAGGGACACCCTTGAGATAGCAAGGTCATCTTCAAAGGGAGCCTGTCATGCAACCCATAAGATCTGCTGTTTAATAAAACAACTCAAGGAGTTGCATAAACTCCCTGACTGTGATACAACTGTTCTGGAAATGGATTCTGCGAGGAAGACTATTCGGACCACTCAAAGATGGCGAAGGCGTACCAGGTTGATGTGGGTGACAAAATCTATACCCAGATGAATGAACATATAGGATGAACAAAAATGAGACTTTCCAATTGATCAAAAATCCTAGATGATGTACAAGGGAAATGAGATCGAATTCTTCGACTAGTATTTAATTGATCATACGTTTCTTGCAGATGTCGTCCAAATACACCGTCGTAGAAATAGATAAGTCGACACAACAGGGAAATAACACAGTGGAGTAGTTTCATAAGGGACAAGGAACTCATGTTCAAGCCGGAAGAGGGCAAGAAACTAACAATTTCATCGGTATGTAAACGACAGAAATTTCTGTCTGTCAGATACAGATTACAAATTCGTGTGCACTAATGGAGAGATGGACTGATCTTGCCATCTTCATCCAGAATGTCATTGTCCGTCCTAAACAGAATTAGCTTGGAGGAAAAATCCGGATATCGTGGATTCCGAACAATCTCCACCGCCCTCTCTCAATGAGCGTCCGGATCTTACCGAGTCCGACGATACTTCCATCAGGAATTGAAAGGACAAAAGGGTAGAGGGTTGGAAAAAAGGCAGTCTGGATCGCCTACTCGCTTGACGGAAGGATATCGATCCATCGCCTTTTTTTAGCACTTAGCGAATAGGTGTCTGCGGTCGGTCGGAGATATGAGTTAAAGGCAAGAGACTGTAGGTGTAGGGAAACTTTGATTCTTATTCCATCGAAACAACTGCCTCCGAAACTGATTAGCAGCCAACGATCCCGAATCTCTTTGCCTCCTGTTATCACGTCAATGCGTTGAATCGACGATGATGGATAAGGCGATGGTTACTGTGCAGAGAAATGGAGGGGCAGTTCTTGGACTGCCTGCCTCCACAATTCCTCCGTCTTGCCACAGAACAGCAAAGGCGATCCAAAAGGGAGGTTTTTCAAGGTCAGGGCACAATGTGCATTGGCGGCCTGGACAGCAAGTCGAAAAAAAATCGCCAAGTCCAACAACGAAGACGTAGCCACTGTATTGCGAACAAGCTTCTGAGTGGTGTGCAGAATGTCCTTATCCACCACACAGAAGCTGGCCAAATCAGACTGACCACAGGGTAGTCCTTATCTAACACCAACAGATTTGTGAAGAAGGCTTCAGAATGGGTTATGTACCACAGTGAGATTGCAAATAACGCTGGAAGCTTACTCTCAGAAAAGAGAAAGACTAAGGAATTGCCTAGGTCACTGATCTTGGCATATATACCCTCAGCAATTTCCTTGATTTTTCCAAACAAGTGCAGAGGAGGATGG
The DNA here is from genome assembly GCA_016617855.1 of Megalonaias nervosa. Classification (NCBI taxonomy): domain Eukaryota; kingdom Metazoa; phylum Mollusca; class Bivalvia; order Unionida; family Unionidae; genus Megalonaias; species Megalonaias nervosa. The sequence goes on from JAECUM010036887.1 coordinate 28,830, forward strand.
AAAGAAGGGCCAACTTCCCTGCCCTCAAAACCAACTGAGGCCTTGTCCTATACACCTGTGTAGAAGAGTGGGCTTGGTTGACATTCTGAGTTTGGCAAATTCATAAATTCATCTATTGCTACCATAAAACTATACTCACTTAACTCTGTTGTGGGATCTGAGCATCAACTATCATCAGGTTTATCCCCACACTCAAGGTGCAGGTCGTCCTGGTTGGGATCAAGATCGATATCTGGTTAGTACATTTCCAGAGGCACAGACGAGGTGTACTGTCACCTATAAGGCTGTCACGTTACCGTCCAAAAGGGAAAATAAGTAATTGGCTGGCTGTATCCGCAGGTTGTACTTGTTGAATCAGTACCAATGGCTTGTCAACATCAAAACATCAAGTATGGGTTCCAGAAGTATGGAAGGCTGTGTCCAGCTGTACTTCTGGAGTAACGGTAACATTAGGTAGATGGACGGATCTATCAATACGACCACCTGACGATATGTAACGGAAGCTATACAATAAATGAATAGTATGGCTCAAGAGCCAGATGGCTGGACTGTACAGTTTAAAGCTGATATGGCATCAATACTGATGTGCACTAGATGGTATGTATTTACATCCTGGTGTCTGGACATTATGGTCGGCAGGTGAGAAAGCATCAAAACTGAGATGTGGCTAGACAGTATGGATCAAGAGCCAAATGGCTGGACGGTACAGATGCAGCTGAGATGGCATCAAAACTGAGGTGTGGCTAGATGGCATGGCTCATTCAAGTCAATTTAAAACCCCATGTGCCTGGACTTACAGGCCTGAGGGCCATGCTCATACATACGGGGTGGGGAACTTACCCCACCTTGGCTACCTAGAGTTGGGAGGAAGCCCACCACCACCGCCAAAAGTAGAAAGTGTTTACTAAAACAAGATGGGAGGACATGGAAAAATTGGCTAGAACTAATCACCTCTGACATCCCCCAACAACATGGCCAAAGATTCAGTAAAAGTTCAGATATCAGCACCCTAGGTCCACTGAGTTCTGAATGTTCAAAATATCAGTATTCTTGGTCCTTTGATTTCCCACATCACTCCCTAGGGGTTCTTTCTTGCAGTTTTCCTTGGAACTGCAGACCATGTATTCTCTGAGCAACTGGTGCATATAGCCAACAATGCACTCAATATACATGCAAGACACGAAGCATAAAAAATTCTCACTGGCTTTGTATTTCTGCCTTTACCGTACTTGATTGTCATTGTTGATTCTGTAACGACCAAGTAAGAAAAAAACAATTAATGCAAAGTTAATTGCATTAAAATGCCAGAGGCACCTGCTATACCAGGGGTGATGGACACTTTGTGCGAATGCAAATTTCAACACATTCTAATATAATGTAGCCATGTACAGCCATGCAGTCAGAGAATGCTGAAAATAAGTCCACAAAGGTGAAAAAAATTCACATAATTATGGTTAAAATCTTTCAAAAGATGTAAACCATCCATAGAATAATCTTAATACATCCTAAAATAAAAAATCTTCAATGGATGGAATAAAAAGAGCACAAATATCCACATGGTTTTGGGAGGCAAAGTGAATGATGTCAGTTCACCTGTGAAAGCCTAGGACTAGAGCCACAGATAGCTGGCAAGGGGAGGTAATGAGAGACTAGAGCCACATATAGCTGGCAAGGGGATGTAATGAGGTATTGCCCTATGTCTATATATATTATAGACAGAAAAGACAACTTTTCATCTTTTGGATGGCTGGATTCTGGAGGTAGTTGGTTTAAATTCCTAACATTAATGTGATTGCAGAACGTATTTGAAAAAGGAACAATAAAACTGAGAAATCACTTGAACATATTACGAATCATAATTTCAAAAAGCAATAAAAATTTTCCAAAAAACCATGTAAAATAGTCTTAAAAAGTTCGATATCGAAATATTTTGACATTGAGACATTTACGTAAATTAAGAAAATATTTGAAATAAAGAATTTAAGAATAAATTTTCATACTTTCACCACAAGCAGCAGAGAGGGTGAACCCTACAACTTTGTAGAGACTTTATTTTTGAAAATTAAGGGTTCCCTGAAAAAAATAAGTTTTTGCCTTAATAATGAAAACTTCTTTAATTGACCAGATTTTTTCACAATCTGGTCACATGCGTATGTCATTCACCCTCTCTGCTGCTATAAATTAAACAGCCATATAGATATTATCAATAATGAGTATTGGAGAACCACACTCAGCTAAATTAGCTCGAGAGCGACTAGAGGCAATTAAAAAATATCTACCCGTTCGTGATTCTGTTAAGCAACAACTACAATCGCGTCAGGAGTCTCAGGTGGAATTTACAGAGGGTACAGAAAAATTATTTAAACCGATTGTCGAACCAACAAAGAAAATTGTTACAGCAACTGAGGCAACACAACGAGCTCTTGAAACATTACCTGCTGATATTGCTGGTCGTATTCAAGCTGCTCAACCACCACCACAAGCACCACCACCACAACCACCAAGAACCAGAACTAAGATAATAGATAAATTTACATCTGAAGGTATTGCTGCTATCAGGGATCCAATCCAATTATTTGATATTGCCGCGTATGGATATTATGAAAGAAAAAAATATGTAAAACCAGAATATATTAAATCATTAAGCTCTGCCAATTGGATCAGAGATGTATATCGTGTCGCTACTGGTATTCCAGAAATCAGATCTAATGAAGATATTATGAATTTTAACAGATTTGATGAGGATATACATAGATATATAGAAGAGGTTGAACAAGGTAAACGATCACCACCACAATTTGAATCATCACAACCACCACAATTTGAATCATCACAACCACCACAATTTGAATCATCACAACCACCACAATTTGAATCATCACCAATATCATCACCATATCTCAAATTTCCATCACCAGAGCAACCAGTACCACGACTACAACCACTACTACAACAACACAAGATACTACAACAACAACAAGAGAGACAACGACAACGAGAACAACGAAAACAACGAGAACAAGAACAACAAGAAACAATAAAACGATTACGAGAACAACGAAAGCACCAAAAACATTTGAGCAATCACTTCGTGTTTATCCAGAACCACAAAAAACACCACCGAAACCAAGTAAAAAGAAACCACCGGAACAAGTTGAAGAGGAAGAAGAAAAAGAATTTCAAGAAGCCCCTGGCGCAACTGGAAGTGGTCTAGGAAGTGGTCTTATTACTTGTCCCAATAACGTTCTCGCTGATGTTGATCGATTAGAAATTCTCATCGGAGGAAAAAGAGCTGGTAATAATTCCCCAGAAATCATTAATGAAGCAGCTGATATTTGCAAACGATTATTTAGTGGCGGCATCATGGATATTAATGTGTATCGATCCCTTATTAATGAAATCAGTGACGATGTCACTTATGATTATTATAGTGATTAAGTATGTAATTAGTGATAAAATCACTTAATAATAACAATGATCGTGCATGGTACTCAACGTGGACCTACCATGGTCAGGGTAATAAACTCTCGATTACCTGTATACAGAGCAACCTACGGAAATGGACTAGGTGATGTTGTTCAGGGTCTGTTTACAAGAATAGCCCCAAAAGCAATACCGATTGCAAAGCAACTAGGAATGAAAGCTATTGATGTTGTTCGTGAAAAAGGTGTAAGCGCTGTTGGTAATCTCGCTAGCAAAGCATTCTCAGCGATCAAAGATAGACTAACAAGATTAATACGCAGACCGGTACGACCTGTGAAATTACCTAGCACTGAAGTGATGCCAGCAAGCGTAAGTAAAATAATAAATCAAGCCGCTAATCAAAAACTAGCGGAGTTGGCTGATATCCCGATGTCGGAAAGGAAAAAAATATAACCGCTAGTCTGATAGCAGGAAGTGGTCTTCGAGTTAGACGAAGACGATAATAATAAAGATGTTTAAGCGCATATCTAACACCGCGTTTGACATAGACGCACCAGTTCTTAAAGATGAGTCTGTGCGCGATTATCAGTATTATTCTCACGACGCACGAATTCCAAATCAGCGTGGAAGAATCGAACTACAGGTTCAGGATACAAGTAGATATTTCTTACCCGCTGAGGCTTTTATTGAAATAGAAGGTGAAATTATAAATAACGCTGTTCCTGCAGCACCAGTAGCATATGGAGCTGATGTTATGGTTTGGTTTTGTTAATAATGGTATTATGGCGTTATTTGATAGCGCTACGTACATGATTGACGGGAAAAATATTGAATCAATTCAGAAAGACGTCGATGTTGCCACAACAATACTTGGTCTTGCGAGATACAGCGACGATTATTCAAGATCAGCTGGTCCATCAATGATGTTCTCAAAAGATACTTCTAACCACTCTGATAACAATCAATACAATATAAGACGACCTAGAAACTTCCTCAATAACAATGACGCTGATGTGTGGCCTGTGGTTCATGGTTCTAATCCAAATTTCAATTTAGGATTTGCAGCACGTCGATCAATGTTAAGCGGTGGAAGAAGAGCATTTTCATGTGCAATTCCACTGTCACATATCTTTGGATTCTGTAGAGATGTCAGAAAGGTTATTTTTGGAGCCAAACATACAGTTGTACTAGTACGAAAAGCAACCGACGATGATGCAATATGGCGACCTGTTGGTGTTGGTGATGGTATAGTAATACTAACAAAACTTTCCCTGTGGATGCCAACAATGACCCCATCGATATCTGAAGAAGACAGGTTGCTATCTTTCATGAGTCAAGGTGGTAAATCAACGTTGTCATGGTTAACAATGACCACAGATAGTGTTCAGAGTGCAATTGATGGTTTATTTACATGGCAGATAGCTTCTCAGCAAGGTGTTTCTGCACCAAGACATATATTTATTGCGTTTCAAAATGCTGTACGAGTAAACGATCAAACACATAGTCATATGATATTTGATAAACTCGGTGTTTCTGAGATTTCATTAAGAATAAATGGACATCAAGAACCATCCGAGGATATTTTGTTAAATTTCGATCAAAATCATGTAGCACATGCATATCATCGTCTTATGTCGTTCATGGGACGTGATCAAAATGTTGATACTGGTTTACAAATATCTCAGTTAGATTTTACAACGCTGTATCCGATTTATTACTTTTCTCTAGAACATTTAGATTTAACAAGGCAATCTGTTGTAGATATTCATCTTCGAGCTCATGTGGCAACAGGAGCTATTGCTAATTACAGAGCAATTGCTGTTATACTCAGCGATAAATCAATGTTACTCGAAGGTGTTGGTGGACGAATGAGAGTTATTGATTCTCCAGTAGAAAATATGTAAAATATTTTCTAAACATGTAATTAGATCGTTCATAATATTAATAATGTCATATCATCACGTTAGTGTGAGTCTGACCCCTGGTCAGATTAAAAGGCTGCAATCAGCATCAAAAAATAACTGTGGAATAAAAATATCGCTAAAGCGAGAACAAATGACCGGTGCAAATAAACTGTCGTTGACCGAGCGTCAGTTTAAAAACTTCAACGACGCTAAAAAATCAAATAAAAGCGTCAAACTTAATCTTTCTGCGGGCGCCATCAAAAACATCGCTAAAACGGGTGGTATATTTCCACTTCTCGCAGCTATACCAGCTTTAATAGCAGCTGCAGCCCCAGCTGTTGCAAAAGCAGCTGCGCTAGGTGCTGTTGGAACAACTGCTGGAATGGCGTTAAAGAAAGCAACCGGACAAGGAATCAAAAAAAAGGGAAGAGGTTTAAGATTACCAGGGACTCCACATTCATGGTACGGAAAGGGTCTAAGATTACCAGGGACAGTTTACTAATATCACCTATGTCCAATTTTGATTTACTTAATGCTGCGAAGCAATTAAAAATAAAAAATTTCAGAGGTGTTTTTATGCGCGATCAATTACCTACCGTTGCAATGCAACATGAAACCGGTATTATTAATCTCGATAACAATTCTGGCCCAGGCACGCACTGGGTCGCATATGCAATTGATCCGCGTGGAATTATTTATTTCGATTCGTATGGATTAGCACCACCGAAAGAATTTCTTCATTACGTTAGCAATAATACTACTCCAATCTGGTATTCAACGCTACCGACACAAAAAATAACTGATCCTCCAATATGCGGTCGTGAAACCCTCGCTATGCTTGATGCTGTATCAAAATCAACAACACCGCCTCATAAAGTCGTGCACGCGTTCACTACACTACGTCATAGCACTTAAACTGATATCAGTAAATATAATGGTAGATATTTACGGAAGATCCTCAGGTAGAACTCAGAAGTTCGATTTATCTAAATATGCAACTATTGATCAGCTCAGAAATGAAATCGATGATTTATTAAATATCACAAGTGTGGATCAAAATGAAGTCGTCGTTTTTCAGGACAAACAAAAAAAATAAAAAACGAGTAACATACAACTACTAGATGTACTTATACGAATTCCCAACGCGGTTGTTAATAATATCGTTACTTTTACTGATCAAGGTAAAATACAGGATTCCGGTAAATCGGTTAACGACTATGTTAAGAAAACTGGTGATGTATTTACCGGTGATGTTATTATGTCAGGAAGAAAAATTACATATCTTATGAACCCAACCTCGGATACAGACGCAGCAACAAAAAAATACGTCGATGATCAAGAATCCAAGTACGTGTCAGTGCGCGGTGGTATAATGCGTGCATTTCTCGACATGAATAATAATGGTATTAATAATCTCAGAACACCAGAAACAGATTTTGACGTTTCAACGAAGAAATATGTCGACGATAGGGAAATTCCAATAACGACTTCGTTAACGACAATTAATGATGGAATTGCTTCATTTAGAACTGAATATTTTAATCACGTACAAACATTTCTAAATTTTCGTAGAAATGTACACAGATCTATTAATGACTTTTTGGAACTCCACCAAATGTTATTATTAATCTCGCTGACATTAACGCAAGACTCAACGATATCATTAGTGGTATTCCTAACATTATTCAAAAAACTAATCTCGTTAAAATTCCTCACAAGCAGATCATTAATATCGTGTTCACAGTCGCATCAGGAAAGGCAACATGGTCGCAGGAAAATAACACTTTTAAACACACTGCAGAGGTTACTGGTGTATACAGATTATCTGTATTTAGTAGTGCGAAATTCAGTATATTTACCACATTTCCATGGCGTCATTCAACCGATGATTTTTCTGGAATTGTGTCTATAGTGTTAAATAAAGATGTCGAGGAAACGTTTATGCTAATAGCGAATGATAAAAAATTAACCACAGCAGATTATTGGTGGTGTATTGAGTTCATAGCCGAAACTCCTCAATTAGTTACCTAGATAAATATAATGAATCAAGAGTCATTTATCGACGTTCAACGTCACAGATACACTCAAGTATGTGAGTGTCAAACTAAACTAAAAAATATCATCGACGATTACACGATAAAGGTAATAAAATATCGTCGTCGTATGGTTGTTATTGATATAATGGTATACTCGGTTTCTGCTGTTATTGCTGGAAGTGGATTATTATTATCAACGATAACGATGACAGCGCCTGCAGTTGTAACGATTATAGTTTCAACAGCAACAACATGCGCAGGTATTTTCAGTATTATCGCTAAGAAAATATCTACGTGTACGAATAATAAACTAAACGAGTATATAATGAAATTACACACAGCAACAGCCGCATACACTAAATTATGCTCGTATATTTCAGCGTATCTCAGTGATGGTAAAATATCCTATGAGGAGTTCGTAACGATAATGAAAACCTACGATGAAGCGTTCATAATCGCTAGTGATAATAACGGAAAGATGGAGAATTAAATAATAACGATAATAATAATGTCAGAGTCGCAATTACTTCAGCAGATCGTGGCTAATACAACGCCGTCAAAAAACTACTATGATATCATTAAGTTCAACCAATCCTGAATTTAGCGTTAATTTTCCGACTGCAATTCCAGCAAAGGAAATAGCATTAGCGCAATTACGAGTTTATTATAGTTGGCCTAATATTAGATCAAAACCGTTTGGTGGACAACCAGCAAATAATTCAATGGTATTCGCGAATAAAAATAAACCGGATGGAACACCTGTTTGGCAAGTTGTTGGAATTTCAACGGGCAGTTATCAAATGGAACAGATTAATGATGAGTTCCAACGCAGAATTAAATCTATCACGGGGAAAGAATCTAAAATAGCGATTACTGTCTACGAACCAACACTATCAGCGGCGATTGAAATAAATTCTCATGATTATCTCGTAGATATTTATCAAAGTTCGATCAGATCAGTGTTAGGATGGCCTGAAGTCGCACCTGTTTATAATGGAGTTTCAGAACCAAAACTAGAAGAATTTAAAACGAGTGAAGAAAAATTCATTAAAAATCCAGAATATCGAGGAAAATATCCATGGAGTCATATAGCATTTGAATTTGATCCAAACGACGATATATACTACTTTACCGATTTTGATGGTAAAAGGATCCCCAAGATGAATAGATCAGCATTTAATGCTATCGTTACAGAGAGAGGGAGGTATCGAGAAATTGTTGATGTAAGATTTATTAAAGAATTTTTTGATGATCTTAAGCCTGAATACGATAAAACGTTTAATGATTTAAGAAATTTACTTATTTCATTATCACAACATTATAATGAAAGTGTAAAGCAGCAAATAATCGAGTCAATAAAACATTTAAATGGTATCTTATTCGATTTGTACATCGCCAATCGAGGTATTATAAACGTTGCGACTGATCTTAGTAGAATTGGTTTCACAGATCCAGAATCTAGGCAATTATTTCTTGATCATTATAAAATAACAGAAAAAGATTTACAAACATTTGTTATACCGGATTTAAATAACGCTGAAATGAAGAAATCATTAAATGATCTTATTGAAGAATATTATCCGGGAGTAATTGAATCGTGGAGAAAAATAGCCCCACCACCGGCTATACTAAAACACAATAACAACCCCTTTGGTGCCGGCAGACATATATCACCGGGCATTGTAAACATAACATCAGTTATTGCAGTCAATCCGGTATGTGATGTTATTGAAGGTAGCTATCAGGTAGATCTTTCTAAATCTAGCCACCACAGTGGCACTGCGGAGCAAGGGTACATATTATTCAGTTTTAGCCCGATTGTTCCACCAGGCTGGTTAATTGTGGCAGAACCAATTAATCCCGTTTACCTGCGAATTCATAATCCATTTCTGACAAGAATAAATTTCAAACTTACAGACCAAAATAATAGAATTCTGGACACGAGGAACGAATCTCTTAATATAAACCTATATGTACGCTCATAGAACGTTTTTATTATAACAAAAAAAAATATCCGGATATTATTCTTTTGTTTACATAAAATCCGTGAACTGTGGCTGCATATTGATTATTCCATAACGTGCGTAAAGTTATTTTAAGACCGCTATATATTATAACTAAATCAATATCCGCTGTTACGACCCACGCATAGACTCAGTGTTATACAGAATTATATATATTTTGGAAAACTAGAAATATAAAAATCTCATTTTAGACAGAAAAATGTGGTTTTTGTTAAGAATATTGTAGTTTTTAGGAATAACGATATGACTGACACATTGGTAAACACATGCTAACTTTTTTTTTTTTTTTTTATAACAAGGTCCGATAGCTCAGTTGATAGCGTGTAGAAACTCTCATCCGGAGGGTCATAGTTCGAAACCCAAGAAGGATAAATTATCTGCGGGGGGCGATTTTATGCCAAAATTTATAATTTATTGGGGGCTCCAGCCACCCCCGTCTTCAGAGTACACCAATCCAGTACGTCAACACGTGGTGGATTCACTTTTGTGAATAACCCATTGGTTGATCGTTATGGGTTGGTGTGCTAGCGTGAAGACGGCATTTCATCATATCATCTCATTATCATCTCATCATCATATCATCTCATCAAAATATACAGCGGGGGGTGATATGAGGTCGTGACCTTGTGACTTCACTAAAGGGGTACCCCACACAAGGGCCATTCCAAAAGACACAATCGCAAACTAAAAATAAACCTAATGAGATTCCAGGTCGCAAAGACCAATCAGCCTTTGAGTTCTTAGAGTTTCGGTTACGGATATCTAGGAATTCTTGTAAGGCAACAATAAACAGAATCTGATTGGTCACAAAATAAGACCTACACGTACAGACAACCCTCTGAGCCTCTAAAGTTTCGGTTACGGATATTTAGGGGTCTCTTGGGGAGTAAATGTCTAAACAAAGATTCGGAACCTCATTAGGTTTATCTGATACAACTATGGAATGGTAGACCGAATGTCACCCCGCGCTGTATATTTTTGTTTATTTTTATATTAAATATAAAAAAATATATATATATATAATGAACCATGAAAACATCAATGATATTATTTCTGCTATTAAAACACTAAAACATAACGGAATAAAAATATCTGATAATCTCGACCCTCAGAAAATCATGTGCAATTTTGAATTACTGCAACAGAGAAAATTTGATAATAAATATACATTATCTTCAAACTACAGATTTATAAAATTAATTTATCAATCCATGCTTGAATCACTAGCCATGGTAAACGACAATCAGATAAAGCTATTTGCACCTCTTGCACGTTCTATCGAAAATATTAAATCCGAACTATCTCACGCGTACGAAAGAAAAAAGATTGTGGATAATCGTGTAATGCAATTAAGAAAGATTATGCTATCTGATTCTGTCAATGCTGAGAGCGATGAAGGTGAACCCCTGACAGAGTCAGTGACTGTAATTATGGCTAAACAAAATCCTTGGGAAAATTAACAGAGTCGAACTATTTGTTTTTGTAAGAATAGAGAGTTAGACATATTCAAATACTATCCGCTGATTATATATTTTGGAAAAAGAAGATTTTTGTATATTTTCTGCGACACGTTGTACTGATTGTGGTATTATGTCAAAATATTTGGCAGCAGAATTAATTGACTTGAACACAATTTCTTCACCATCTACATTTACAGATTTAACAGATCTTGCAAATCGTGCGCCACCAGTGTTTCCGGATTTACAATTTTGACTCTGTGTAGCAATTCGTAGATTTCCAAGTGAGTTATCAAGCTTATTGCCGTTGATGTGGTCAACCACATATCCATCTTTGATTATTCCAAAAAAACATTCGAATATGAATCTACTTGATAAATAATTTTTCTTGCCATTAGCAGTAAACACAAGATAACCAGTATTAGTAACACTACCTACTGGTTTTTTCAATCTACAGTGTCTGATTACACCTTCTCGAGATGCTTCATAATTGGTAAAGATTGGATGTGACACAAACTCATTTTGTTCCATTTATATATAATACTATTTGTTTAAATCATTATTTTTTTTTGAAAATCTAGCCAAATAATCTTCTTTGGTTTTTATAGGAGAGTCAGCGTTATTTTTTTTGTCATAATATCGTTTTAATTCTCTGTATTTTTTACCACCGCACTGCGCGCACAGTTGAGTTTTTCCTCGCACTCCAGCACTACACACAATACACGGTTTTGGTCCTAGACTTCCATTTCTGACACATTGCATATGATAACTACAATATTCATTCACGCATGATCTGTTACACGGAGACGTATAACCGATTTTTAACCAGTGGCATTGATTTGGTTGAATCATATACAAAAGATTAATATTCAATTAAATATATACTTGCCCTAATTATAATATGGAGGAATTATCCGTTATTGAACCTTCCCCTACTAGATTTGACCTTGACAGACTATCAGAATATAAACTCAGTACTTCGATGCAAGATCTGGCATTAATGGTAATCGAACGTATTCGTGAAGCAAAAAAGGAATTTCGTGACGATGGTGCAGTTTATGCATGGTCAACATTCAGAGTTGGAAATGTTACTAATATGATGAATGACAAACGAGGAAAAGTAATTATTAATCACCTTGATAATCAAAAATATTTTATTTTAATAAAATTTATTGTAAATACAGAAGAAGATATTTGGATTATTAGTGATAAGCGTGATCCAGTTCGTGTGCAGTCCGGTAGTATTGTTTTCTTAAACAATAAATCTAAGCCCGGAATACTTACTGGCATTGATAAACCCTATTATATACAGAGTTATCCAGCAACTGCAGTTGTATATGGAATATTTCCGCTGAATGATAAACCTAATGTTACGGATCTGAAACCGATGAAAATATCAAGAATAAACTGCGTAGCTGAACGAGTTACAGAACATTTTACAAATGCGATGCGTGGTAATGGTTTAACTGATTTAAGAAATAAAAAAATAAACACATGGGCAGAGTCCGTTAAAGATGCTGGTGCATCTATTAAGGATGTCGCTGAACTAGAAAAGTTATTAAGATTTCCAATAACAGTAAAAACACTAACCGGAGAGATATTATACGAACCAAAATATATATAAAAATGGAAACCCTATAACAATCGTTGATCATAATGCACATGCATGGACTAATGCTGTAACGATATTTCCACGAGATAGAAAAGTTAAGTTTTATGATGGTGATATATTTGATTTTATTAAAAATATCAGCAAAAGCGACCCTGTGTCTGTTTGGTTATTTCAGAGTTCGGAATATGATCATTACGATCAGTTTGTACGGCCTAATGGTGATATTTATCGTACAGAATCTCTCCATGAAGAAATGGAACATCTTGCATTGAAATATACCTCTGATGATGTCATAGTTGGACAATTACTGAATAACTGCTTTACCGTACCATCGGTTGCTGCCCATTTCGCTCAGGAGAAAAATTCATGGAAAGCGACACGATCGGAATTCCTTGAAGATGTCAAGAAAAGCTGTATAGAATATGGTCACGGTGGGTTATGGAACACCAAATACAACCATAGTGATGTTATCTCGGTTGATATGGTAGCGTGTTATCCTGGGAGTTTTCTTGGATATGGAGTATGTTCTAAGTACTTTAAGAGATTCGGACATCCTACACATGACATGACCAGGGTTGCGATAAACGGACATTTACCAGATTTTGACTTAACCGGATTTGCTCATGTAGAATTATTTGAATTTGCAGAAAATCTCCATCCGATTACTTATGCTTGGTTTGGAAGACATTTTTCAGAGCGATGTTGGGTTCCAATAGTACTATTGCGATATATGCTTGATGTTGGATTTTTAATATCGTTGAGAGTAACTGAAGCGATTATATCGTATAATTCACAGAAGCAAATTTGGTTACCAGAACCAAATAGATTTAATATCGATGATACCAGAAAAGAATTCCCTGATATTTATGAAGATCATATTATAAAAATAAATAAATGCAGAAACGAGCATGATGAAAAATTTGCAAAAGATCTCGGTAGAAAGATAATCGGTAAATTTACTCAAGGTGGTTCATACGATTATAAACGAGCGTGTACAAGATTGATTATGGACGATGTTGAACTAGATTTTATAATCGCTGATACAACTGAGAAAAATACGTTTATAAACAGATGTAATGCTTATTTATCAGATGGAGCGAAACTAGGTACCATTGTGAGCTACCTTGATGGCGAGTCACCGCAGTTTACTCATTTAAGATCTTCGATGTTAGCTTATGTTTCGATAAACCTACTATCGATGATAAATAAATTTCCTCATCACGCTGTCAGAGTCGCTATGGATTCATTTTATGTACATAAAAAATATAAAGATTTATTAAAACTCGGTAATGGTGAATGGGGGACGTGGAGAATAAAACAAGAAAATATATTTAGTTATTCTGAATCTGCGGATGTTGAAATTATGGAGATATATTACAGAAATAATAATCAAATATTAAAGTCATCTGCACCATCTGTGTACGATTCTGTATCTAGACATAAAACCGTTTATCTTAATGGGTGTGGTGGTTCAGGTAAAACAACTCGTGTAATTAATTTATTTATAAATAATAATTCGGATATAATTGTTTTGACACCGACGCACAAACTTGCTAGAGAAATAAAGCAACGAGGAGTAAAATCGTGTACATATCAGTTTCTTTAGATGGTGCGGAGACACATGGACTCCATCGCGGATGGGTGAAAAATATATACCAAAATATATTATATGGGACGAGATATGCACGGTATCGTTAGAAATATTAAAAACATTTCTTGATTGGTTATTAACAAAGAATACTGCTGTGATTATGTGCGGCGATCATGGTCAACCACCACCTTTTGTTGGAGAGTCTCCACATGAATGGCTGAAGAATAACGTAAATTATTATGAAGAAATAAATGATGACCATAGAGCTATTGATGAACCGCTGAAGGAATTTAAAAAAATTAATCAGACTTCAACCAGACAGAGTACAATGTGAGATAATGCGAGGAGTAATTCCAGAGACTTCTATGAATGAATTTTGGACTTTATGGAATCCCGCTGATTTAATAGTGGCGAGTAGAAAGATAGTTCGTGATGAACTACAGGATAAATTATTTACGTTACATAAAGAAAAGTTTTCAGATCTACCTGTACCTTTGTGTTATCGCCCAGCAGATACTCGACGACAGAATATTGAAGTTGAAATACCAGGTGTCTTGGTTCCACCAAGGGTACAGAATCTTGTACTGAATGACATTGTTTTAGTTGATATTAATGTCGTTGAGAATGCGCTGAGTATGAATAAACCGCCGTGGACGTTAGGATACGCTATAACGATTCACTCGTCACAGGGATTAACTATAACTGATACTAAAATCTGGATTGTAGATGATCGGATCGAGTGGTCAAATTTAGTCTATCTCGCTGTATCTCGAGTCAGGAGAATATCTCAATTACATAGGGTTATTATGAATTTTATAGAAGATAATGATCAAATTGTTAATAATGACGTAATAAGAAAAAAACTATCTGGTTATAAACAGTGTGACAAAAAAAATAATCGTGATTTTGATATTGATGTTGAATTTATTATAAAACTAAAACAAATACAAAATAATCATTGCGCAAGTTGCAACTGTAATATATCATGGCAGTATTCGAATTCAAGACAATTTACCGTAGACAGAATTAATAGTGATCTCGGTCATACACGTGAAAATGTAATGCTGACTTGTCTTGATTGTAATCGACGTCGAGGTTCTGGACGTTTACAAAATTGAGCTTGGTGGTAATTGTGTATCCTCAGGAATTACTTGTAATTGTTCACGTACAAATCCACGTTGAGGGGCTGTAGAATCTAGTCTGTATATTGGAGGTCTACCAGCGGATCTAACCACGCTAGAAATTGTGTGTGTAGTCACGCTCCAAATAGGATCGGTTGCTCTTTTTTTACCAACTTCAAGTTTCCCAGGTTCATATAAATATCTAACTGTAACATT
>JAECUM010036888.1:0-12220 GCA_016617855.1 Megalonaias nervosa
GTTTACGACAGCTAGAGAAATTAACAACGTTGTTGATACCCACGTGCCACGAGGAGAAATTTGTCAAACATTAATCAAGAGTAAGCTATGCAATAATGTGACTGAAATAGCATCATAATCTGATTATAAGCGGCGTTATCAAAATGTGGAAACACAATGTTCGTACATGTTTTGAGATTTGAAATGAATATGTGAACCTCATGACTATGTTGCACAACTATAGGAGCGACAAGTCTTATACAAGGGAATAGCTTTTCAGACACGACAATGTAACTGAATTCATGCTGGTAACAAATTAGAAAATTGGCTGGAGTTACTCATTATTGTGTACCGTCTTTGCGATAGACGAATGCGTCATCTTAAATGATGCCAATTAGAGCCCAACATATCAAATCACGTTAAAATTAAAATTATGAAATATCTGTGCAGTTGATATTAATATACTTATAATTCTGCCAAAAAATGACCTGCATGGATATTTTTGAATTTTAGTACTACATTTCTCTATGGATAAGACGTTGATGAAGCAAGTATTCTAGAGAAACGATGATATTCCTGTAGTTATTGGAGATGCGGTAATTGTGAGGTTTAAATAAAGGCAAATAAATAAAAGTTTGATGAGGTATGAATATCAATTTGATAACCACGTGGTAGTACTATAATGGAAGTCTACATATGCTTCTACTAAATAAAGTTTACATGATAAATTTGAAACCTTTTTGTTCACGCTCTTGTTTATCCGATTATATCCCTCTTTTAATCTCTGTCAGTTTTAAATGTATTGAGCTCGTTTCAAAGACCATATAGCATTCTTATATAAGTAAACCACACAATTCACCTTTGAAAGGATTGGTATTTTTTATTTATTTAAGGACTACCGAATTTATCATCTTTTTTCTAATCATTCGTGTCAAAACATTTCTGTTATTAATTGTGTTAATGATAGATGTCTCTACATGAATTTGTAAATAATCTGTATCGGTTATTAACAATGAAATGTCGTCACCATACCGGTATTACGGATCTTGTTGTAACAAAAGTATTACATCAACTAAAAACTTACTTCTAGTACAGTTTCTTCTGCAATAGCATTACTGCGGAATTAGGTTTTCAGGTACTAAAGAGTAATTATTCGCACTCTCGAGTTGAGATCTGTAACTCTTCTTTGAAGATACCATTACTTTACTTCCTTTATTTGCTGTTTGTTTGCCCATTACAACGGTCTAGCTAGAATTAAATGGCCCACGACCTAATCGTAAAATTATTATGATTTAGGTACATAATAAAACATCTTGACCTTGAAATGTAATATTTTACATGATCTATTGTTATCCCTTCGTAATTCTATATGGTAACCATGACATGATTTAGTGCACAAAATTTTGCTTTAATTCGAATTCTTCATTTAATTCTTGATTCTGTCATTTTGAATACGTCGTAGTCTGTAAATAATTCAATTTCTGACTGATTTATCTTCAACCTTTCATCATGTATCAGTCACGCTGCATTATAAAAACGGTGGGAATCAAGTTTATCATTATTCATGCATACATTCCTAAGCTCTTCAAACATGGCACAACATTATTTTTCTTGACATTGCATTAGTGTGAGTCACCAAGTGATTTGAATATTTCTTATCTTTGCAATACTGCTGGTATTTCATTATATCTTTGTCGTAGTGGTAATATGTTAAATTTTTCTCTACTGCTAATACTCATGACATCTTTGTTATACTGCTAATATTTCATATATTTATCATACTGCTAGTACTCATGACATCTTTGTTATGCTGCTAATTTTTCACATATTTATCATACTGCTAGTATTCATGACATCTTTGTTATACTGTTAATATTTCATATATTTATCATACTGCTAATACTCATGACATTTTTGTTATACTGCTAATATTTCATGTATGTATCATGCTGCTAATTATATTATTCCTTCCATGATTCTCGAGGACTAGAACGAAATTTCTTGATTGGTAACACATTTGTTTTCGTAAACGATCTAAATTCCTCGATGTATGGGACCCTGTCATGAACATGTTTTATGGTTTTAATAAATTTGTAATCTTTGGAAATCTTTCCAATTGTTTATTTTTTTAACAACTTCTCTGCCATCGTTTTAAAATATATTGCCAAGGAAAATAAATCTGTTTGCATCAGTATTTGGTATTACTGTCACTTCTTGATGCGAGTTCTTCGTCACCAATAATTGATAAACAGATTTGAATTATAATGTGACAAATTGTGAATAAAGCGTGGGGCATACTGAGAACATTTGTCATTTAAATTACACACCTTATGTACAAGACCACTGTAATTACCGTTGAATGATCATACTTCTCTGGTTTGGAATTCTTTTTCAAAACTATGACCGATGTTGCTGGAATTATGATGCTTTATATCTTTTTTTGTGTACATCATTTCAGCAGCGTTTCTTGGTGAAATTTCGGTTTGAAAATATTCAGCAATGTTTTGCAAATGTACGTAAAATATTTGTATGCAGTCTATTATGTTGCGTGGTATAGGTTCATAGTTTCTGTGTACTGAAGGCAAAATCCTGAATGTATTTGTTTCGCTTCTTGCCTTTATTTATGTGCTCCATAATGCTTTCAAAATCATCTTACAGAACATATGGAAGGTTTCGAATTTCAAAAACAGAATGCTCTTATGCAGTTTATCTGTTGTATTAGCTACATGACTACATAAAATAGGATGAACACGCAATTATTGGTGACTCAAACACTCGTTGCCAAAGTTCTTTCTATAGGCGTGTATCTTTAACGGAGATGACACTAATCTTCGTATACCTGTATTCAACTATGATACAGTTTCCTTCTATGTACAAAATCAATAAAATCAATATGTCCCCGTAGCTTGCATTACTCTGACATATATATATATATATTATTATTATTATTATTATTATTATTATTATAGGTTCTACTGCACAAAAGCCACCTGCTATCCGAAATATGGACGGAATATTTTACTTAATCTTCTTTCTCACAATGAATGGCATAATTCTATCCGCAATGTTTAATTTGTTTATGTTTACTTGCTTCTACACTAAATCCTATGCATGGCATTTCTATTAAGACATAAATTATGCTTTTTTCTAATGGATGTCTATAACCAGAAGGTTTTCTCCATTACGACACCAACCTGGCTTGAACCTGGATCCATTACGATACCAATCTGGCTTGAACCTGGATCCATTACGATACAATCTGGTTTGAACCTGGATCCATTACGATGCCAACCTGGCTTCAACCTGGATCCATTTCGATACCAACCTGGCTTCGACCTGGGTCCATTACGATAACAACCTGTTTTCTTCGGCAGCATATACTATTCGCTCAGTCGTAATGTCATCGGCTTTTAAATGCTTGAGAATAACTGTCCAGTCTTCTTCCAATTATTGGTAATGTTTGCCATCAAAGCATGGACTACAATACCAGTAGGCATCTTGAGACATTTCAAGTAGGATTATGGCATAATACAAAACTTAGGAATATATTTCCATCAGTACAAGATTTACTCGTGTTTTGCAGTGGTTCATTAAAGAACCAATGCCGCCGTCACGTGTAAAATGTATATGCCAAGTCATCTGCCTAATACTGAATTCTAAAGATATTGGTTCTAACCATTGTCAGGTGCCATTCAAACTATATAATATCGACGTTGTCATCACATGATTAGTCATGAAACTTCTCCCTCGAAATGAGAATCCCGGGCGTTTTTCACACGCGTACAAATTAGTCAGATGTTGATAGGAGACATCTGTGCATAATCCGATTTCACCGAAAGCTGAAACACAAGATTTGATGACGTCACCGTTGTAAAGATCAGAAGCCAACGCCCTGTTTTGTCGGATGTTGTAGGAGATCATTATTTAATATGCTATTCTCATTTTGCATTTGCGTTTGTGTTAGATCTATCTAATAACTTTGATGCTAAATCTGCCTGTTTTTTTATTTCGCTTTGTACCAAATCTTTATAAATTCTGCTTTTCCCTATTTCATTAAATATTTCTAATGCTTTTATGTAACTACGTAGAAAAAATGTTTGATATTTTTCTTTTCCTATTACTCCTTAATCTTTCGGTAGTATAAAGATCTTTAAGTGATAAAGGTATGTTTAAAACAGTATCTCAGGGTTTGGCATAGTGTTATGTTTTGAATAAAAATTCCCCTTTATTAATTTTAGATGAATACAAACAGCAGTGAAAATACAATCGTAAACCATTAAGGATACAGATACAAACTAGGGACAAAAGGCTCGTCTTTCCGTTAGTAACGTCTATGTATAAAATCTCAGATACTACCGTTTAGTTGTGCATTTTTTGTACCATTTCAACAGTTTTTGAACTTTACCAAAATACACATCTGACAATATAAATATTTTCGATTCATGAAATATATCAAACAACAGATCAAATATTCAGAGCACTCTATTTGATTTTCAATACATACCTGTCCGATTATTGATCAATATTTAAAGCGACATATGCTGCAGGTTCTGTTTTATACAGGTAGATTTTGATCGCGTAACAGTAACAGCACTATTATATATATACAAGGTCAAGCGATGTTATGTCATAATTCTTCCACGCGTAAAATGAAACATTTTATTATCAATGATTTTAAATATATAATAGACCGTCAAGAATGCACAGTTATCTCACATTTATATGTTCATTGCTACATCTGCGATAAAGAATGCCTCAACGTTTCATCTCTCTTATTTTCTTTTCGTTTGCAGCTTTCTTATTTTACCCGAAATTAATGTATACTAGCCCAAACGCGTGAAATAGTCATATGTTAGATGGTTCTCAGTTCCATTCTTTTTTAAGTATGAATAGTACCGGTAACCTTCACACTGATTTACATTTTCTAATCATCGAGGACAAAGACGTAGTTATAACTGTATTTGCAGTAGCAGAAGTGAGGTGCTGTGAAACATCATCGATCTTGTTACTCAGAAGTCGTTCTTCGATTATTCTTCAACTAAGATTAAAATAAGGCATTTCAGTGATTATTTTTCTTTCTTTAAGCCTTATAAGCTGATTATCTTCACGAATAGAGCTCGAAATAAACCTTTGTACGATAGATCCGATAGAAGGATGGAGTAGTGATATGACTATTTACGTAGTTTCTTGGTCCTGGTGTTGATGCCAGGTAGAGGAATAAGATTGCAAAATCAAAGATCAAATTTTCCTCCCAAATTTTTACGGAAAAGTGTAAAAGAGCAAAATATATCATTCAAGAAAGCACCATTTACAGTTTGGTACCAATAACAATACCCATAATTAATTAATTGGGTAATACAGTATTGCAATAAGCAGCATTGAATGATGAATAAAAAATGTCTCATAATGATTGACGTGTCCATTCTCGCTTTTAGGTACTGTTTGATTTCTGTTTCTACTTGTCTTTAACACTACTACAAAATAAAGAAGACATATTCTGTAATACCGTAATATTATATTCAGATTCCTCTCTTTGTATAATATGATCAAGGTTTTTTTTTTTTCATTCATATACCTTTTGCATAGTGTGGGCATACAGTTATATCATCAATTTGTCCGTAACTGTAACTCGTCTTAAAAGGTGGATAACAATACCCAGATTTTTCCTTCTTTAAATATAGTACCCATATGTTACAACGAGTATTATCTTTAGAGTCTTCCTGCGATTAATGAGAGTGGATCAATTGGTCAAAAACATTTTGTGTAGAAGAGAAGCACATAAAGGATTTAAGTAAAGCATTTAAGATTATGACCCAATGGTCATGTTATGGGATACAGGCAAGGTACAGCATAGGAGATGTAGGGTAAGACAGATTATCAGCAATGGATTATTGGCAATATTTGCAAAGTATGCCGATTTGCGTAAGCAAGCATAGTTTAGGCAATAAACAAACAAAACAAACATACCCGAGGTGCTTATTCTGACAATGCCAGATTCACTAAAATAAGATCAATGGGACCCATTTCGTCATTTAATACAGATTGTCACGTTCTTTGCCTGGAGGATATATCTCCTTTCCAGTAAATCCCTGAAATAAATTTTGCAATACGAAGCCGAATGGGTATTAACATTGAAACAGTAAGCTGCCAATTCACTGGAAGACTTAATCAATATCAAAATAAAGTGCTCATGTTAATTAAGGTGAAGTAATTTCTTTTCATGTTGCAAATGAGCTATACTGTTCGAGCGAAAACAGCTAATTTTATGATTAGAGAATCTTTGAAGCAGTTTTTACTCGTCATTGGAAATTACTGACAATAAACGTTATGTGAAATGCATCCTGGCCAGGGCATCTTCATCTCTTTGATCTGTATTTATGTCTTCAACACATCTTTTAACGATCAGTATAACAAGAATATCCAGCTGAGACACTCCTTGACAAACATACTATAATTACTTCATGCCATTATTGTCAGAAGGTAAATTAGATTCAGGTGTATATACAATGACAGCAGGATTGGAAGGCGGCACGGGGTAAATAGCAAGGTCTCCCAAAGTTTCGATCCACAGCGTGGTCTTCCGCATAAGAAACACACCCCCCCCCCCAAACAAACAGAGACACACAGATACTCATAAATCAATAAATATGTACATTCTATCACAGCGTAGTAAAGTAACAATAACGAAGAGACATGAATTAAAGCAAAATAACAAAATAAAGAGAATTTATCAGATACGAAGAAGCAATTCGTTATCTAGAAAAAAGTCGAATACATATTGACGCAACATAATGGAGCTATAATGTTTGGCGTCAGCTGCGTACCGGTTTGCAGAGTTCACCATCTGTAGCGGCGCATTATTTATTGCATCGAGCTTGACATATCGGATTATACTGCCGCTATAAGAAACACACATATGAATTTCTTTCCATTTTATGAGAAGGTCAAGGAAACAAATAATAATAATAATAATAATAATAATAATAATAATTGCTGTCAATAAAGGAGAGAGAGAGGCTGATAAATCTGACGGCATAAAACTTACTCCAGCTGGGTTAAACTCAACATTTTTGACTACAATGTTTTATTTAAGTCAAAATCACGTCTGTCATATCCAATATTTTTTTCTTATATCCATTTTCATTAAAAGTCCATCTGTTTTTTGTCCCAATGGGATAATTACAAGGAACTGGACAAAGTCACCAGCTGGCATCAAATGGTTAGCGAGTTTAGTGTTCGCCTCGTTTCTTATATGATATGTGTGATTGTTCACCCTTTTATGTTGAGTCATTTGTTTCGTCAACATATTTGATAGCATAAATATTGAACGTCAGGATGCAAATGACGTTATTACTGATATATATTCATCTTTAGTTGATGAACTCTGGAAACTATTTGTCTCTTACATTTCGTACAGACTAGACAAGGTCTGATATGACATCTTTATCACATACCAATTTAATCTTACATGCTTGGTCTGCCTTTCGATACAGCCGTTTAATCCATATTTTTGTACGACACACCCATATTCGAACCACTTAGATTTTCTCTTTGACGTCTGCGTGTTGATATTTTAGACGCGGTAAATCGAACTTATATAAAACCCTATTCACTTTAAACTGAATTCATATAGAAAAGCTAATAAAAAATTGGCGATGCGTAGAAAGGGTATGTAGTAAATACAAAACCTTATTCATGCTTTGTGTTAGTCGATGAAACAACACGTTTGATATGATTAATGCATACATCTCGGCCTGACGGCCTGGACGTATCCCTACACCATATCAAATTCATTTGTTCCGCCAGCTTAGAAAAAAAACACGCATGCAATTTTGTATATGTATGATAAGTTTCCTTCTGCTCACGTAATATAAAGTGTATGCGACGATAGGTAAATTTCTGACGACTACCATAGAGGATCAGAGGAATGAATGATGTGCTAGTATCTTCGGACATTTTGTCTTATATTTGGAGCATCTGGGTTGGTATGCTATTACCAGACGGACGTGGTTGTTGGTAGACTGCTTCAGTCATTCGCCTTAGCCTTGTCTTTAACCTTATGTGTACAATTATTTTGTATACCCTTCATTTCAAATAACCTTTGAGCTCCACAAATCTTGTGTTGAGCCTATCCTGTTTTGAGCAGATACGTTTGGTGCGAACACATGAGGCGGACATAAGACGTTCGATTAGAGGCATAGGATGACAGCTGGTCGGTAAGAAATATTGATTGGACTCTGGTAGCTTGCAACACAAGCTAGTTTATGTGGGGTTTCTTCTTGTCGGATCGGATGTCCAGGACTATATTTGACTCGACCGTGAATATGATCGTAGGATGTAAATTGCTAACATGTTATTGTCGTTTGACTAGTCAGTCACAGATGTCCTTCAATTTACCGTGCCCTTTGAGGGACAAACTGGATATTCCAAGTGAGAACTTGGCTCAGATGAAGACATTTTGAGGTGCTCTGTCTAAATCAATATGCGTTAGTTTCTTTCCTGTCAGTTTACTCAGCCTCTCTCTTCTAGTGACATTTTAGTTGTATTAGTGGTCTCAGTAGTAATAGTAATATTACATGGTCTAGTAGTCGCAGCTATTTTCGAATTAGTATTTTTGTAGTACAAATTTCCACCACCTTGTCTTGTAATGTAAATACCGTAACATTTGTATTTATCGTAATGGCAAGTATATTCGTGAGAGACCGCTCCGGTGGCCTAAGTGCTTAGAGCGTCCGCCTCGGATGCGGGAGGTTCGAACCCTGGCCGAGTCATACCAAAGACTTATAAAAATGGTAGTAGCACCTGCCTCGTTTGGCTCTCAGCAATAATAAGTTAGTGTTAGGACTGGTCGGCCTGGTGTCAGGATAATGTGGCTAGATGGGACATATAGAATCTATGTTGGGGTTTGGACCGAGACAAGGAAATCCCAGTAATAATGTAACCCCGCGACTGGGATTTCCTTGTTTCGGTCCAAACCCCAGCGTAGATTATTTTTCTCACCCAATATTTTCCTTTAAAGTAAAAAGAACTCTTCGCTAGTGTAATATAGTTTACGTCCAAATGTCCAAATGTTTACATGCGGCTCATTAATACAGATATGTTAATGAAGGCTGTGGTGTGACCGTTTCATCCGCAGTACACAGTTTATACGCGTGAGCAAAGAAAAATAACATGAAACTTCGCATAGTAATGAGGTATTCTCACATTTAATATATGGATCTTATATGAAATTAACAATAAATAATTCATATTTATTACAAGAAACTGTTTCATTTTCATCAGTTCCAATTTTGAAAAGTTATATTGTAAATAAACTTTAAAAAGTTCACGGATTCTTTGAAAATTTATTTTTCTGTCTTGGAAATATGGCAAGTGCTACAGTGAAATTTGCATATGGATTAATGTGTTGACGGATAAATGATTTCTTCTGGCTGGTAAGTGCATTATTTGTCATTAAATACTGTAGGTATATTTTTGATTCAACTGGGGCACAATGGAGATGCTTAACAAAATTAGAAATAAAACATGTTTGACATAACACATTTCTGGATGTTACAAAGTTTTCTGTAGTTGTTGAGGGAGTTGGAAATTTTGTGGCCGGTAATGTGTATAGCCTGAGTGTCCCTTGATTAATGGAATCTTTGTTGGGATTTTGGACCAAGCCAAGGAAATTTGTCTCTCCACGAGGCCTTCGAAAGTGTATAGGCCTAGTCTATATGCAAGTGTTTTTCTGTCATAGTTCATTCCACACAGCATAGAGAAGTTTATCCTATCTGTAGCACAGTCAATTTTCAGGTCAGATTCATTAAATGTAGCTAACAGTATATACTTTGTTTCACACGAAGTATTTATAACTAGTTAGGTAGCTTTCGCTACACTTAATGACGATGGCCTGAAAATGTACTGAGTTAGGCCTGCATATAGGATAAAAGTAACCATGCTGTGTGAAACTAACTAGCAAAATACCAAATAGCTCGACATCGTTGCGTGTGTGTCTTTGTCTCTCTCGAAATGTTTTTGTATGGTGTGTTCTCAAAGATGGATTGACCTTAAGTTACTATGTTTTTGTTATATATTTGTTGTTGTTGTTGTTGTTGTTTGATTTGAGAACAACTACTTCAGGCACAGCAGAAGACAACAAGGGTTTCTTTTTTCTAAAGTAGTTCTGAGCGCGTGGACACCTTATCTGAGACAACTGGTCTGAGATGACTAGAATGAGATACAAAAAGTAAGGTTAGCAAAACAGCTAAATTTCTCTGTCGCATGGGTGAGAAATGATGCTACATGTCTGTGGCATGATGCCTCAGAGCTAGAAATCACTATTAACTGCCACACTTCAGATATCATAGCGATATGACTGAAAAACTGTTAAAGCTACATCAAAAATCTAAATAACACACACACACACACACACACACACACAGAAAGACACATATTCGTGGGATATAAATTTAGGAGCGAAAACACTATGCACTAATAAAGATGGCGCTTAATTAAAAACTATATCTAGGTCACGTAAAGTAGTACGGTACAATAGTTTGCATCGAAACTTAATGTTTATAGATAGTATATATCTTTCAACAAATGTATTTATTTCGTGTTATTTTCCTATTTTTATTTAGTTTAGACCTGTTCATTATTCTCTATGATATTTCGTCTGTGTAAAAAATGTAAATATTCATTGTTCTAAGCATGCTTCCAGTTGCATGTATTGTATATGTGCGTCTTTATATATGTTGTTTATTGTCTGCATGACTTCAATGCTTAATTAAAACCATCAAATGGTTGCAGAGTATGGGTGAGAAATGTTAAAGACTGATACATTTGTGTAGCGGTGATCGATACGTACGTACATACATACATACATACATACATACATACATACATACATACATACATACAGAGTATCTACCTACCTATCAACATAGACACAAAAAAACATACAATCATTTGAAAATGCGTCAGTGGTTCCAATAATGGTAAGTTTACCTTTAGATATAATGGTGTAACTCAATCACACATGATTACTTGCGCAAAGGACATTTAATAGCGTTGAAGAAACCCGCGTGAACTTAAAATAACTGAGAGACCGCTCTGAGATATCTTTCCTTATGAGGTATTATTCTCTCTTTCTCTCTTATATATATATATATATATATATATATATATATATATATATATATATATATATATATATATATATATATATATATATATATATGCTGATTGATGACGCCCTTTAATAAATATACCTTTTTAAATATCCATGCTTATGCAAACCACTTGTTTGCCAGAAATCATGTGCCAAACGTATAAACTAGAAATCATATGTCAAACATATACACTGCTCTAGAAATCATTTACCTAAAGTATACACATGATATGACAAACGTATAAACTAGAAATCATATGTCAAACGTATACTCTTGAAATCATTTGCCAAATGTATACAAAAGAAATCATATAAAAAACGTATAAACTAGAAATCATATGCCAGACATATACTCTATTAATCATTTGCCAAAAGTATACAAAAGAAATTATAAAACAAACGTATAAACTGGAAAGCATATGCCAACACATACTCTTGAAATCATGCCAAAAATATACACAAGAAATCATATGAGAAACGTATACACTAGAGAGTAATAAACAGACACAAAATATACAAAACACTTATCGTAATATATATAGTTTATTTAGTGTTGGTGCATGCCATATTTCGTTTCAAATTGAGATCAGTTCTTAATGGGTGAATAGCTATTAGGAGGATCAACAATAAAATCGATTTAATGAAATCTTAGTCCAAGTGAAACGAAAAACAACACGTGCCCAATACATATTTTGAATAACTGAGCTGAATGACCATGAGAACAAGCATAAGGAGAAGAAAAAGAACAAGAATGTAATTTAAACGATCAATCCATCGTTGAGTACGCACATGAATCAATCGATCAATTAATTGTTCCATACATGCACATATGCTCTCGTATCTACCTTCCTACTTACAATGCATACATACATACATACATACATACATACATACATACATACATTGTTACGACCCTGTAGTTAAATTACATATGTGTTAAAATTTAAATTCTTCTAATTCTTTGTTTCATTTTTATTTATTTTTTTTATACCACTAAATGTTATTATTATTATTATGATGATTATGTTTGCATGGGTCTAATAGTTTGTTAGAAACATCGTATTTATTTAAAACGTAAATGTGACTCAT
>JAECUM010036889.1:0-50130 GCA_016617855.1 Megalonaias nervosa
ATAAATATTATTTTTTACTGACCAACAACAACAATAAATATTATTATAATGAAAATTTTATTTTTGCTGATTATCGTCCAGATTCCACAATTTCATGGGGTAAATTGTACTCAAAATCATGATTATCGTTCAGATTTTATAATTTGATGGGTAAATACTCGACTAAAAATAAAAATCAGACTAAATTCTGAAAATCGATGGGGTAAATGGTTCTCAAAATAAAAATCTCTCTTGATTAAAAAAAATCAGAATAAAAATAAATACTATAATCTGATTCTGTATAAATGTTATTATCAGAATAAAATAAATACTATAATATAAATCTCTATCAGAATAAAAATAGATAGTATAATCTGAATCTATATCAGAATAAAAAATATATATATAATTTGAATCTGTATCAGAATAAAAATAAATATTATAGTATGAATCTCAATCAGAATATTATAATCTGAATCAGAATAAATACTATAATCTGAATCTGAGCCACTTTCATAATCCTTCTTGACTTTCGTCATTGACTTCGTCGGTGACCTCGTCACTGAGTTTACAATCGTACATAAATTTCTTCAGCTGTCGCACACGTGAACTCATCATCTTTTTTGTTTCATATTCGCGATAACTCTGATCTAACTTTCGCAATCGCGTGTGCGAGTGAAACAAATTTTTGAATATCCTCATCATCGACATAAAGTAGAGATTGTTTCATGGTTTGTTGAAGTGACTTAATGAATCTATACTCAGCTGCTAGTGTGTATCTCCCATCATATTTCCGTCCCTGTAGCGCTTCAGAATCACTTATAATTTTATCAGGATCCAATTGTTAAGATAATTCTATATCCTCAGCATTTAATTTTTTAATGTCAGAAATAATTGCATGAATATTTTCGGAATTGATTATATAATAAATATTTGTTTAAAATCAAAATAAATCAGAATCAGAATAAAAATAAAAATAAAAATAAATCGGAATCGGAATCGGAATCAGAATAAAAATAAATCTGAATCAGGATATGAAAATAAAAATAAATCCGAATCTGTACCAGAATAATAATATTTCTGGATAAATCTAAATCGGAATCGGAATCAGAATATTTCTAAATAAATCTGAATCTGAATCAGAATTAGAGTAAAAAAAAAATAAATCTGATTCAGAATCAGAATAAAAATAAACAGTAGCGGTTATCATTCCACGGGGTCCCTTCATTATTTGCCAGTATTTGCTGTTTCATGAAGGGTTCCTTCATTGATGCCTTTCTTACGACTTGTCTGGGGCACCCTTTAAGATTTTCTTTCTGGCGACATTCTTTCTGAATGTCCTTGTGTGGGGTACTCTTCAGTG
This sequence comes from Megalonaias nervosa, assembly GCA_016617855.1. Lineage (NCBI taxonomy): Eukaryota > Metazoa > Mollusca > Bivalvia > Unionida > Unionidae > Megalonaias > Megalonaias nervosa. Next base: position 1,343 of record JAECUM010036889.1, read on the forward strand.
AGATTGAGAGCTACATCACGCTACTGTTTATTTTGGAGGCTCCAGTTTCTTGTACACCCCCCCCCCATCAAACCCCGGGGTGAGTGAAAAACAGCACTCACTACGCGATTGAGGTGGTGAGGGGGTGTACATCAAATCCCTTGGGGCTGAGCCCCCACTTATTATGAAAAACTGCAATGAAAGCCCTCCATCGACTGTGTCAGTCATGGGCATAAAACTCTAGACCTCGAGTATGAGAATTCGCCACTATAGCACTGCACCACAGACCATCCTTACAAATATATGTTTCAGAAATTATTATGAAGTTACCTGTACTGGATAAACAGGCAATCTACGTGCGACCAGTATACTGAATAAATCACAATGACTGTAAACTGCAGCGTGGATTTATTATTTCAATTTCCAAATAACTATACAAAATATACTGCATAAAATACCTGCATTTAATAATCGAACATACATTTCTGCAGGATGTCATCCGGGAGTTAAAGTACATGTAGGTCTGTACAGCTATCTTACCTGGAGATCTAAAAATAACTTACCTGTATGCACACGCAAGAGGTATTTGACTTATACTGAAGTTACCTAACGGGCAGTTCCTACGTGCGACTAGTATACTGAATAAATCACAATTATTGTAAACTGCAGCGTGGATTTACATTTCAATTTTCCAAACACAACGTATAAAATACCTGCATTTAATAATCGCACATACATTTCTGCAGGATGTCATTCGAGAGTCAAAGTACATGTAGGCCTGTACAACTATGTTACCTGTCTTACCTGCAAGAGCTAAAAGAACTTACCTGGATTTTCACGTAGTGGAAAAACAATTAAAAAAACAAACAATCGCGGCAGTAATATAATATTACGCAGTTACAAGCGGGGCAACTGCTTAATTACTCTACCAGAGAAAGCGTTTGCTTGACAGAGTAATCTCCCTTTATCATCTAACACAATAGGGATATATATGAAATGTTATTTTTTGGTTATATTTCCTTGAATAAGCCGATTTGGTTATATTATTTGCGACACGTTGAACCGAAGGAATGCAAATATCAAAATATTTCCAGCCCATTCATTGATTGTAATATTATTTCTTAGCCAGTCTCCGTGTTCACAGATTTAACAACTTTCGGAAATTTACTATATTTCCCAGTACCTCCTCGTACAGAATTCTGATTGTGTAATAGCTTGTAAGTTACATAAAGAATTGTCAAGTTTTCTGCCATTGATGTGATTGATCACAAGTCCATCTTTGATTATTCCTAAAAACATTCCTAGATGAATTTATGAGATAAATATCTTTCTTTTCCAACACTAAATCTAAAATATCAGTAAGTGTGACCCTGTATCCGTGAGGTTGTTTCAGAGTTCAGAATCTGTGAACTATGATCAGTTTGTACGACCTAATGGGGATATTTATCGTACAGAATCTCTCCACGACGAAATTAAAAATCTTGCGTTGAAATACACGAACGATACTTATGGCGGTGATGAAATAAATGTCGAACGATTACTCAGTAATTGTTTTATCGTTCCCACGCTGCTCAAAAGAAAAATTCATGGAAACCAACACGATTGGAATTTCTTGAAGATATCCAACCCAGTTGTATCGAATACGGACATGGCGGATTATGGAATACTAAATACGATTATAAAGATGTAATATCGGTTGATATATTTGCATGTTATCCTGGAAGTTTTCTTGGATACGGACAATGTTCTGAGTATTTCAAAAGATTTGGACATTCAACACACGAGATGACCAGAGTTGGGATAAATGGACCCTTACCAGATTTGGACCTAACCGGATTTACCTGTATTGAGTCATTCGAGTTAGCACGGATTATCATCCAGTTGTTTATGTTTGGTTTTGGAGACATTTTTCAGTGTTGGGCTCCAATAGTTTTATTTGGATATATGCTTGATACGGGAATTTTTGGTGTCATCCACATTCAGTGAAGCAATTATATCATATCGTCCGCAGAAACAAGTTTGGTTACCACAGCAGAAGAAATACTCTGATGATGAAAATCCTGATATAACTGATTTTGAAAATAAACTCGCAATTTTGAAAATATACTCGCAAAGGATCTTGGGAGAAAAATTATTGGTAAATTCACGCAAGGGGGACCTTACGATCACAAACGACATTGTTGTAGACCAATCATCGATAATGCTGAACTCGATTTTATAATTGCCGATTCAACCGAAAGAAACATTTTTATAAGCCGAGAAAATGCTTATTTATCTGATGGAACTAAATTAGGTACAATCGTCAGCTACGCTGACGGTAACTCACCACAGTTCACTAATTTACGATCTTCGATGCTTGCGTATATTTAGATAAATTTATTATCGATGATAAACAGATTTTCTGATACCGCGGTTAGGGTAGCTACAGATTCATTTTATATCAATAAAAAATACACAGAATGACAGAAACAGTTAAAAATTCCAATGACGCTGATGGGGGTGAATGGAGAATAAAACGAGAACAGATTCTTGATTATTCTGAATCTGCTGATTATATTTCTGAGGATAAATATTGTAAAAATAATCGTTTATGGGAATTATCATCGTCTCCATCTGTGTTTGATCCTGTAACTCGTAATAAGACTGTTTATCTCAACGGGTGCGGTGGTTCTGGTAAAACAATACGTGCGATTGAATTACATCGACGATTAAATAAATCCGCCGATATGATTGTTTTGACACCCACACACAGACTTGCACGAGAAATGAACGAACGTGGAGCTAATTCATGTACATATCACAGTTTCTTTCGATGCAAGGGAGATACTTGGACTCCTGAGCGAATGGGTGAGAGACATATTCCTAAGATTATTATTTGGGATGAGATCTGTACGGTATCGTTGGAGGTATTAAAAATATTTCTCGATTGGTTGTTAACGAGAAAAACTGCGATTATCATGTGTGGTGTTCATGTCAACTACCACCTTTTGTTGGATCATCTCCACACGATGGCTGAAAAAGTTCGTAGATTGTTATAAGGAGATAACTGATGATCATAGAACTATTGATGAACCACTGAAAGAATTTCAAAGATTGACCAGACTGCAGCCAGATAAGATGCAATGTGAGATAATGCGTGAAATAATTCCAGAAACTCCGATGAATAATTTTTGGAATTTATGGAAACCTACTGATTTGATAGTCGCAAGTCGGAAGATAGTTCGTGATACACTCCAAGAGAAATTATTTCTGTTATACAAGAAAAGATTTTCGGATTTGCCAGTGCCGCTTTGTTATCGCCCAGCAGATACACGAAAACAAAATATTAAGGTCGATATTCCAGGAACGAATGAGAAACAAAAACTCGTTCTTAACGATATTGTTGGTGTTGATGTTAGCGCAGTTGAGAACGCATTAACGATGGATAAATCCATGTGGACGCTAAGATACGCTATAATGATGCACTCGTCACAGGGATTAACTATTTCCGATACAAATATTTGGATTATCAATGATCGGATCGAATGGTCGAAATTAGTTTATCTAGCGGTTTCGAGAGTCAGAAAAATATCTCAGCTGAAGAGAGTTGTAATAGATCGCGTGATGACCGAGGAAATAACTGATAGAAACACTAAAGATGTCAACAACAAAAAATTAGTTGGTTATCAGCAATCTGACAAAAAAATAAACGTGACTTTGATCTCGGTACTGATTTTATCATGATATTGAAACAACAACAGAATAATCATTGTGCGAGCTGTAACACAGTAATGTTGTGGCAATATTCGAATAATAATCAAAAACAATTCACCGTGGATAGAATTAATAGTAATCTCGGTCACACACGTGAAAATGTGATATTGACCTCTTGAGTGTAATCGACTTAGGGGTGCTAGTGTTCTGCTTTTACAGAAGTGAAGGCGGCGGTAATTGTGTATCTTCAGGAATTACTTGTAATTGTTCACGTACAAATCCACGCTGAGGAGCAATTGAATCTAGTCTGTAGATTGCAAGTCTACCCGTGGATCTTACCACGCTGGAAATTTTATGTGTGGTCACACTCCAGATAGGATCAGTTGCTCTTTTTTCACCACCTTCAAGTTCACCAGGTTCAAACAAATTTCTTACAGTCACATTACGCAATACTGGTTGTTTTGAGGAAGAGTCACGTCGTTGTATTGGTATATTTTTTGTGATCGCGCTGAGTGGTTTAATAGAAGTTGCACGAGTAATTTCAGTATTTAACGCAGTTATCACACTTTGTAATCTTGCAACCCATTCACGAGATCTTTTGTCCCCGGACTTAAGGTCAGTGGATATTTCCTTTGCGTATTGATATCCAAACAATCGCTCAGCAAGAGTTTGATTAAATCGTTCAACGATTGCCTGATCGAGATGAATTGCGGTATGTCCTCGTCTGATTTTGACATTATGTTATTTCATCAGAGATGATACTGCACCAAGAAATTCTTTGCCAGGATCAACCTGTAGTAGCTGTGGCCATCGTAGACCACCACGTTGATAATTCGTTCAAAAGCAGATGCAACTTCAGCTGCTGTTTTAGTTGATAATGGTTCTGCTTCTTTATATTTACTTGCAACGTCAAAGACAGTTAACGCGTATTTGTATGTGCGTGATTCACGTCTACCAATTTTAATTGTATCATGAGGTAAAAACAAAATATCTGCCTGAAGAACTTCAAAATGTGCATACTGAATTTTTTAGGTGCTGGTAAATAAATTTGCCATATTGCCTGCCGTGCTAACCAATTCGCAGTAACATAACGTGTGACACATGCTGCATCAGCAAGTTTACCAATCGCTACCTTACCCCTCCAATATCCTCTTGGGCTATAATAAATCGATTCCATTATAATTGTTATGTATGATTAATTACCAGCCCCTAGCATTAGTTTACCTTTCATCGCAGATTTTACTAGGAAGCTAGCAAGTTTATCTCTGAGAGATTTATTTTTTTATGGAATTTAACGAATGAATCAACTTCACATCTGCAATATGTCGTTGTTGTAAATCTTTATTTTTATACGCAACATCATGAATGTGGCACGCTTGATCAATCGCATTTATTGGATACTACCCTGGTCTTGGTAGTAGTATGAGAAGATGAGGTTCCCGAACCAAAAGAGGATCCTAGACCAGAAACCCCCACCCCCTCCCAAATTTGGAGAGATGGAAAGAGGTTCCCGAACCTTAGATTTATTTCTATTTAAACAATGAAATATTATATAAAATGTCCAATTACAAAGAGCCAATAAGAAATGTCGGATTTGATCTAACAGATTTTTTAAAAGATTTAATTCAATCAAATCTATTTCAAAATATACTGGGATAGCACCTAATATAATAAGCGATTGTATTACAAAAAAGTTGGTTACCATTTATCAATCAAATATGGATCAGTATGGTTATTCGCAACTGAAAAACGAATAAGAGGTTGGGCAGATGATCATTGCTATCTTATTAAGAAGATACTTCCTACCTTTTACAAAAACTTTTGACCGGTCTAAGTCGATATTAATTTTTGTGTATTGTTGCTGGCTGATCGGATCATGAAAATTATTGTATTTCAGCATAAGTTCGTCACGTAATTTTTCAAGATAATCAAAATATTTACTGTCATCTGATTTGATAAGCGAGAGTTTAATTCTATCAAATTTACTAAAACAAATACCTGAGATTTCATCATTAAATTCAAATGATAATTGCTGGTTATTAACCAGTATCTTCTTGATGTTGCTATTAACTCCATCGACTAACGTTAAATTTTCTTACATTATTTCTAAAGTTTAGACAAAATTAATTAAAGATGTCACTGCTGGTACTGCCATAATGTCTAATAGCTAGTGTATTAATACCATCATTACAATATCTCTTATCGTCAAAATTACTTAGTCCACGTTTTATAATAGTATCTGTTTCAAGTTTGTGGCGATTTGTTCTGATAACATTATCATAATAAAATTGAAATTATTGTTTAATGCTGCTTTAAAATCATCAAATTTCATACATTTTTGCATACCCACGAGGAATTCCTTTTGCTTTTTTTGTCAGTTTATTGTCATCTAAAATTTCGGCATACATTTTACTTCTCAGTTCGACAAATTCTCTAACTGGCACAAACAAAAACTCATCTTTCATTTTCCCAATAACTTTTTTATTTGCATCATCATGAAATCCACTACTTTCTGGATAATCCGATAAATTAAATAGGTCACGGCGGTCATAGACGTCTTCATAGACATCCTCACATTTTATGTTATAAACTAGCGAATCCGTATCAGTAAATAACAACTCCGAATCTGGCCATTGCTTTTTGGTAAAATTATAGTGAAAATCATACATTAGCCACTTTGTTATATCGAGTACAGCTGCACCTACATAAATTGGTTTATTTAACTTTAAATTTGTCTTTCGTCGTTGTATAGCAACAAGATTTTCATTAAATATTTTCATACTAACAAAACCATCATCATTAACTAATTTATTTCTGCGATTTATATCATTTACAATTTCAATATTTACTCGCCGCCTGATATTCTCCATTGTCTTACCGAACACCGAGTTGTTCATTAACTTGAAAAAGTTTTTCTCAAATTCGGTTTTAGCCACAGCACGACGTTTTGTATTTAGATCAATATAATATGCCATCCACTTCGACTGATTAAACTTTAGCACGCGATGGACCTTTCTCAGAATTAGACCAGCATCTACTGCTTGTTTTAAATTTTTGTAATGCATAACATAATTTCTTTTATCTAACAAATTTGGAACTAACTTATTAACAATCGAATTTTTTGCTGTTGGCGTTGCTCGTTGTTTAGACGATAATAAACTATAATTAATCATCATTGACTCTGCGCAAAACGGATAATCGTTATGTAGATCATGAAGCGAAGTAGGATAATCTAGATCAACTTCAACAAAATATGAAATATCGGAAAAATCGATATTAATTTTTCTAGGTAAATCTTTTTCAGTTTCTTTAAGAAATGGATCTGGAGTTATCCAATGAAATCCACTACACGGATTTGGTTCTGACATCGCATAGCCATACAAATTATTGGAGCCCAGATAAATGATGTAACTCGACGGGAGATTTTTATCATAATTTTTTCAGTACTTGTTATTAGCAGCTGCATATTTCTTTGTTATAACGCTAATTCCGCCTCTGATACCTTTTTCAATAAAGTTAAACATATCGACATCTGTTAAGAGATCTAGTTCTATTTTACTCGTTTTTAGTAGAGCGTCCCAAGACAATTCAGGAGAGGAATAATACCAACAGGGGTCTAATCCATAATTGCTGTAGCTTACTTGAAGAAAACTCTCAAAAATATCTGCTAGTAATAATACATCTGTTTTCAAATATAGATCATGATAATCACCAAATGTTTTACAACTAAATTTATTCCAAATATCTTGTGCATATTTGTATTCGTCATCTGTGATATTTTCGTTTTTGAGTTGCGACTAAAATTTATCTTTGCCAGGTAGAGAAGTTTCATTAAATCTGCTCCAATCGTCGAGATACTCGTAAGGAAAGATGCCTTTTCTTGTCAGATCGATATAGTTTTCACCGAAGCAACTTCGCAGATTATTAAAACTACTGCAACCTTTAACAAGCTCATCTGATGATGCTGCCATAAATTGCAGACTGTCAATAAAACATAATTTACCGAGCGTCACCGACATATACTTTTCAAAATTATTTGGAATACATTTTATTACGTTATTTAATTTTAGTTTAGCTTTAATATTTTCATCACCAAATGCTTCTACAATGATATGACTGTCATAGCCACGAAAGTTATATAAAACTACGGGAATAAAATCTGGAGCATGAAATTTTAAATTACAACTGTTATGAGCTGCTCCACGATATTGGCCGGTCAAATGACAATGATCTCGCACCTTAACACGGGCTCCGTTAGAATCCATCAACAACTTTTCACAAATATGACAATTAACTGCCTCATCGAAATCGAGTTGTTGTTTAGACGTTATTTTCATCGGAGCTGTTTTAAGTAATCTGTTAGAAATTTTATTAACTTCGTCTATTAAATTTTTTAATAGCCATACGGCAGGATTTTCACCTCTATATAACTTTATCGGAGTTGAAAATGTATCGTTAGCGCAACAAACTACTTTATAAGCTACTCCGCAAGGAATATGTTGTTGTATTTTTCTAGTACTGGATTTATTCGGATTATTTTCTGCTTCAACCACAGGAACGAGTAGACACTCGAAATCAGCGTAAATAACAAAAGGAATATTTAGTTTATGATTATAATTTTTAAATTTTAATATTTTTTCTTTTTCGCTAGGCATGCTTATTCTTTGAACATTGACACAGTATTTGAGATGCTCCTGCAGTTTTCCATCGCTAGAAAAACCGTGCAAACATCTATAGCAGAAATATTTTTTATTTTTATTTTTACTGTTCTGTTTGCCAACTAGGCTGTTAAAGTTTTTTATCCAGCAATAATGTCCTCGATAAAATAATAAATTTATTGTATTTTGCGTAGCATTTTCTGAGATATATCTCGGGTAAACGTTTTCTCGCTCATCTAGTCCAAAAACATTTACTGAGATACTGTTTTGTTTTTCAAACTTTGGTATATAATTTTCTGCTACTGGAAAAGTTATTCCTAAAAAATTTAGTTCGTCTTTGTATGGAAAATACTTGTTAACGCGATCAGCATTTTTTTCTTTTGGAAACATCGCAGAAAGAATAGACAATTGAAAACATTTGTCATCATCGTTTTTGACATTAATACAGCATTTTTTGTTTTTAATTTTTTGAGGGAGATCGACGTAGCCAGCGCTATTAGCGCCGCTGCCGTGAAGTACGTTATATTTTGCTGTGTGAAATAAAACTTCTTTTATCATTTCAAATTTCCAACCTGATCCTGATGAAGTAAATTCTTCTAATTTGTTTGCTTATTTCTTGATGTATTTCATCGGCGACCATGGCAATGTTTATTTCAGTCAATATTTTTCTCGATTTTGCTGTTAAATATGGTTCTGAAATTTCGCTGTCAAAACTTTTTGTTTCAAAAATTACATCAAGTATATCTTCAACTGCGTGTAACTTTGATAAAATCGTATGATATTGGACTATAAGTTTGATACTTTTATGAGCCGCAAGTTCTCGAGCTATAACAGGTTGTAAAAGATGAAATAAACTTGTGGAGTTAAATTTTGCTAAAATATTTTGATCATCAAGTTTGTAACTATTATCGTAACCGGAAAATGCTGTAGCAATTTTTTCTGATTTGATAATGTTCTTTTTGGTAATATCTCGCAATTTTAACATTATATATATAGTAATATTTTATATTTAATTGAATTTTTTAAGATTCCTAATTAGAGATATGAAAAACCTTATAGTATAATGACAGAAATTTTGAGATATATCGAAATGACAGCGGAAGAGCTAGAATTTTATCATGTACATCCGAAATACAATTTATATGAAGCAAATATGTTAGGTTCTGTTATTAATATAGAATCTAAAAAATCTGTTGGCATATCAACACCAGCTGGTATGTTAATTTCAGTAAAAGGCGATAATACAGAAAGAATTAAAATGTTTAGGAGAGATTTTATTTATACTTTGGTTTGCGGTGATATTCCAGAGGGACAACGAGTATACAGAGCAAATGGCGCAGTTGCTGATGATAATATTGAAAATTTATCATTACAAAATGAATTTCAACCCCCTCCAGTATTTGATTTATATGAGGCAAATGATAAGGGAATTATTAGACCTATATGAACAAAAAAAAGTTATTGGAAGTTTAAAAAGAAATGGATATCTTGGTGTTAATGTACGTGGAACAAAATCTAATTTTCTTCATTATCAATATCATCGTTTTGTGTTTGAAACTTTTAACGGACTAATACCTAATGGTTTACTTGTTGATCATAAAAATGGTATTAAAACAGATAATCATTTGGAAAACCTAGATTTCGTTACGCCAAAAGAAAACACAAGACGTCGAGCCGGTTTTGATGGTTCTAATTTTAAAAATCCATCCAGACAAATAATTTGAATAAATCTCGAACGTGGAGAAGAAATAAAATTTGGATCAATAGCATCTGCGGGAAAATATCAGAAAATTGATCCACGTGCAATAAAATTTGTAGCTGATAATGTAACAAAATCAGCAACGTCAATGTTGACATTTAATAGATTTAGTTTTAAATACGATAACTAATGATATTTTCTATATCATTTCGAGTAAGACAATTATGACTAAATTCCATGACATCGTCGCGACTAAATCGTAACGTCATCATTTTATTTGTATCGAGTTTTATTTTGTCTGCTGCTGTTAATAAAAATTTGTCAGAATCGCCTAATGTTATCATAACATCAACAAAATAAAAATGATGTCCCAATAAACAAGTTCGAATTGCCTCAGCTAATTCTTTATGATTTAATATATTAACTTTTTGATGATATTTTATTTCTCCGAACATCTTATTATTTATTAATTAGATAAAAGATTATTATAATAATGAACTTAATTGAGAGACTGGCTAAACTAAATTCGGGAGATTTTGTTTCAGTTTCAAATTTTACATCAGAAAATATTACTAATGACAGATTTGCTGGTTATAATGAAAAAGATATTTTGCATAACTATGACGACGACGAAGATGATGTTGTTGTTAGTAAAAAATATCTAAGCAGACCAACAACTGGGCGATATGATGTTAAGTACCATATTGCTAAAAAAAAAAATAATAAAATTTAATTTTACTGTTGCCGAGCATCAAATATTTTGGCAGCTTATAAAGCCCTTTTCAAACGTAAAAATAGCTGGACAACAAAGAAATATGAGATACGATTTTATTTTTGTTAAAATATTTAATTTAAGGTCAATGGACGGTGCAAGAAAATTACATTTAATTTCTTTATGTAAACCAATAAAATGTAAGTCAGTATTAATAAAATACGAAGAAATTTATAATAATATTATTCAGTCGATGAAATCACAGTCGATGAAATCGACTGAGTTGGTACCCAGCTATTAAATTTATCGCTATATCCACGCCATTTGACTAAACTTTTGTTGCCGCGCTTTTTAATAACTTTTCAATAACAAATATATCTTGTTCTGTTTCTGAAGTTCTTGCTCATAAAAACTGCCAGTTATAGGTTCACCTAATAAATCTTTCAACGAGTATGTAACTGGTATTGTTAAAAGTACTTTATCAACAACAAATACTTCTTCGCTCCAGTTATGAGTATACCCTTTCTCAAATGTTTTTTTTTGGTCAAAGAAATTCTAACTTTATCACCAACTTCAAATTTGTGTCGTCGGTACATGTTTTCGTTTGCTAATATTGGATTTGCAATCGCGTCGTTTGGCGACATTTTACTTTTGCCTAGCGAAATGGATCTGTGTTTCGTGTTATTATACTCGTCAACAATGTTTTGTAAATTGTCAGTATATTTACTCGTATTTTTAGCTGTCAAATACTTGTGGATTTTTTCGTTGAGCGTGCGATTAAATCGCTCGACGATGACACTTTTTCCCTCATTTTCTGTAACATATTTTTTAATGTTATTTTGCTCCAAAAACTGTTCAAATTTTTTATTAAAAAATTCTGCTCTATGATCAGTCCAGATTCTATTTGGTTTTCTTTCTGTAGTTCTTATTATTTGTTTTAGCGCATCAATCATCGATGTTCCTGTTTTATCCGAAACGGGTATACTAAACGCGTATTTGCTAAAAAGATCTACAACATTAAAAAGATATCTCTTTGGAGCGCCATCAGCGCCAACGTTATATTGGGCTAGATTTGAAACATCAACTAAATCTATCGCCCAGATATCATCAACGGCATTTGCGACAACTTTACGTCGCGGAAACTTTTTATTTTAGGTCTGTGTAGCTGAGACGCTAGCGTCTCCAAGGCAAGATCATCATATAACTCTTTTTTACCGAGTAAGTCTCTACCGAGACCAAGTTTATATTTTGCTCCAATAAAACCCTGGACCAGCCTTCGGTCAACACGTTCTCGCATATTTACAGGTTTCATATCACGAAGTTCGTCTAACATTACTTTATGGCAGCTGTGTTTATTTTGTTCGCTGTCTGGAAGATCAATATCTCTGTAGCTAATATCATGGCGCATTGCTATTGCGTCAACTTGATTGTAAGGCTCTTGTCCTGGCAGTGGATTATCGTTTTCGTGAAGTTGTTTATCAAGAGGATTATAAGGTCCAGTATATTTATGGCCTGGCAATGTCCAACCGCCTTTTGGTTTCGGCAATTTTCCAATAATTTTATGTATGTCTATACCTGTTCCAATTATTTCTCTGATTTTGCATTTCTGACAATATGTAACAATTTTATTTTGCTCGAGACACAAATCTCTATCGCAATCGCAGTCGCATGTCATTATTTATTTAGTCGTCTACTAAAATAATCTTGTCAGGGTAACCCGCTCCGGACAACTTTGTTTTTGGTAAAAACATACTTTTTTTTCTTCCACAGATTGCACAAATACTTTTCAGCATTATTCTATTATTTTTTGTTTTTTCTGTTTTTTCGTCTTTATTTTCTGTTTAGTTTTACACTTGAGACAATATGTTGACATTGTATATCAATGAGTTTAGATAAAATTTAATGCAATCTCATCATTAGCGTGAGAAGGTTGTTTGTCAAATTGCAAAAAAAAACTTTAAAAAATCTGGATTTTCGGTCATCTGTTTAATGAACATTACGCAATAATATCCACAGGCAGAAGTTCCAACTGGTTAAATTTGATTAGACGAATAATTTATTATTTTTGCAAGAGACTTTGTCTCTGGAGTCTTCGTATCTTGCATTCTACTCATATATTTTTTAACTGCGTCACTTGGTGGAATTCCGAACGAGTCAAAATAATTGTTATCATAAACAGGTACCCAATGTGTGCCAGATCCATCATTAAAATCTTGTATACTTATAACGCACGAACCTAGAGTCGGTGGAATCGTCATAAGTTCATCTTTAGAATAAACTCCACTGAAATTTTATAGTTTTTTTAGTTTGTCAAGTATATCAAAAATACTTAACGCAGACTTTATCTCCTTGTTCCTGGCAACATTAGTCCTCGTCCTACTCCTAACAGTTTCGTATTTAAGTCAATATAATTTGACATCCACCTCGACTGATTGAATTTTAGTACGCGATGGACTTTTCTCGGAATTAATCCAGCATCTACTGCTTGTTTTAAATTTTGTAATGTATCATGTAGTTTCTTTTATGTAGCAAATTTGGAACTAGCTTATTAACAATAGAATTTTTTGCTGTTCTCATTGACCGTTGTTCAGTGATATTAAACTATAATCTATTATCATAGACTCCGCACAAAACGGGTAGTTGTTATGTAGATGATGTAACGAACTAGGATAATCTAGATCAACTTCAACAAAATATGAAATATCTGAAAAATTATTCTTAATTTTTTCAGGTAAATCTTTTTCAGTTTCTTTAAGAAATTGATCCGGAGTTATCCAATGAAATCCACTGCACGGCATCGGCTCTGACATTGCATATCCATACAAATTGACACAATCTAGATAAATAATATAATTTGATGGAAGATTTTTATCATAATTTTTCAGATATTACTTATTAGCTACTGCATATTTTTTTTTTTTTGTTATAACGCGAATTTCACCTCTGATACCTTTTTCAATAAAATTAAACATATCAACATCTGTCAAGAGATCCAATTCTATCTTGTTTTTAGTAGAGCGGCCCACGACAGTCCCGGAGCGGAATAATACCAACAAGGATCTAATCCATAATTTTTATGACTAACTCGACGAAAACTCTCGAAAACTGCTAGTAATAATACATCTCTTTTCAAATATAATCATGATAATCACCAAATGTTCTACAACTAAATTTATTCCAAATATTTTGTGCATATTTGTACTCGTCATCTGTAATATTTTCATTTTTTGAGTTGCGAGTAAAATTTGTCTTCATCAGGAAGAGATGTTTCATTAAATCTACTCCAATCGTCGAGATGCTCATACGGAAAGATACCTTTTTTTTGTCATATCGACATAGTTTTCACCAAAGTAACTTTTTAGGTTAGCGAAACTACTACTTTTACAAGCTCATCTAATGGTGCTGCCATAAATTGTAGACTGTCAATAAAACGCAATTTGCCAAGCGTAACTGACATATACTTTTCAAAATTGTTTGGAATAAATTTTGTTGTATTATTAAATTTTAGTTTAGATTTAATTTCTTCATTACCAAAAGCTTCTACAATGATATGACTCAGAGCCTCGAAAGTTATGTAAAACTACAGGAACAAATTCTGGAGCATGAAATTTTAAATTGCAACCATTATGAGCTGATTGCAATACTGACAGGTCAGATGACAGTGATCGCGCACTTTATCACCTGATTCTTGTTCAGGCAACAACTTCTCGCAGATATGACAATTAACTGCATTATCAAAATCAAGTTGTTTTTTGGATGTTATTTTCATTGGAGCTGTTTTGAATTATTTGTTAAAGATCTTATTAACTTCGTTTATCACATTTTTTAGTAACCATACGGCCGGACGTTCAGACTCACCATTTTTACATCTGTATAACTTTACTGGACCTGAAAAATTATCGTTAGCACAACAAATTACTTTATAAGCTGCTCCACAAGGGACATGTTGCTGTATTGTTCTTGTACTTGATTTATTTGGATTATTTTCTGCGCCGACCACAGGAACAAGTAGACACTCAAAATCAGCATAAATAACAAAAGGAATATTTAGCTTATGATCATAATGTTTAAATTTTAACACTTTTTCTTTCTCTCCTGGCATGGTTATTCTTTGAACGTTCACACAGTATTTGAGATGTTCTTGCAGTTTTTCATTTTTAGAAAAACCTTGCAAACATCTGTAACATAAATATTTCTTCTTTTTGTTTTTATTATACTGTCTGCCAACTAGTCCGTTAAAGTTTTTTATCAAGCAATAATGTCCTTTATAAAATAATAAATTTATTGTCTTTTGTGTAGCATTTTCTGAAATATATCTCGGGTAAACATTTTCTTTATCATCTAGTCCCAAAACGTTAACAGAAATGTTATTTTGTTTTTCAAACTGTGGTATTTGATTTTCTGCTACAGGAAAAGTTATTCCACTAAAATTTAGCTCGTCTTTGTACGGCAGATATTTTTCAACCCTATCGCTGTGGTCATTCTGAGGATGTCTAGCAGATAAAATTGCCCAACGAAAACATTCGTCATCATTGTTTCTGACATTTATACAACATTTTTTGTTTTTAATTTTTTGAGGGAGATCAACGTAAGAACTACCTCGTAGTACGTTATATTTCATTGTGTGAAATAAAACCTCTTTTATCATTTCAAATTTCCAACTCGATCCTGAGGAAGTAAATTCCTCCAACTTTTTATTTATTTCTTGATATATTTCATCGGCGACCGAGGAAATATTTGTTCCAGTTAATATTTTTCGTGATTTAGCTGTCAGATATGGTTCTGAAATTTTGCTGTCGAATCTTGTATTTTCAAAAATCATATCAATTATATCTTTTTCGATTACATGTAAGTCTGATAAAATCATATGATACTGAACTATTAGCTTGATACTCTTGTGAGCTGCAAGTTCTTGAGTTATAACAGGTTGCAAAAGATGAAATAAATTTGTAGACTTAAAATTTGCTAAAACATTTTGATTATCAAATTTGTAACTGTTGTTGTAGCCGGAAAATGCTGTAGCAATTTTATTTGCTTTTATGAGCCCCTTTTTAGCAATATCTCTCAATTTTAACATTATATATAATATTTTTATATTTAATTGATTTTTTATGTATTTTTCAATTAGAGATATAAAAATGCTATATAATATAATGACAGAAATTCTGAGATATATTAGACTGACAGCAGAGGAACAAGAAGAATATCACGTACACCCAATTTATAATAGTTACGCCGGAAATGCATTAGGTTCGGTTATTCATATAAAATAGCAAAAACCTTTTGGTAAAGCTACACCAGCTGGAATTAACATTTCAGTAAAAGGTGATAATACAGAAAGAGTTGAAATATTTAGAAAAGATGTCATTTATACGTTATTTTGCGACGAAAATCCAGACGGACAGCATGTTTATAGAGTAAATGGCGCAGTTAATGATGATAATATTGAAAATTTATCATTACAAAACGAATTTTAACCACATCCAAAGATTGGTTTATATGAGGCAGAATTATTCGACATAGAAAAACAAAACAAGTTGGTGGTTTTATGCAAAATAGCGGATATTTGATGGTAACTGTTAGAGGAGCAAAACCTGATGAAGATAATTATCTGTCACATCGTTTTATTAACGAAATATTTAATAACACAATTCCAGATAATCTAATTATCGACCATATTAACAAAATTAAAACAGATAATAAACGAGGCGCTGGTTCTGATGGTTCCAATTTTAAAGACCCAAAACCACTTATCTCAACAAATTTAGAAACTGGAAAAGAAATAAAATTTAAATCAATAACAGCTGCTGCAAAATATCATAAATATAATTCTCGTGCGGTAAAATTTCTAGCTGACGGCAAAACTAAATCAGCAACTTCAGCATTAACCTTTGACAGATTTATTTTCAAATATGATAATTAATGATGTTTCTTAACTCAGTTTTTGTTAACCAATTATGTGCAAACATTAAAATATCATCTCGATAAAATTTTAGTGTTATAAATGCACCATTATCAAGTTTATTTTTTCTGCTGCTGTTAGAAGTATTTTATCAGAATCACCTTGCATTACAATAACGTCAACAGAATAAGCATTATATCCCGACAGACATTTTCGAACTGCTTCGGCTAGTTCTTTGTAATTTAATATATTAACTTTCTGATGACATTTTACATCAAGAGATTTCGTTTCGCTGGCCATTATTATTATAAATTAGATGAAAATATATTATAATATGAACTTAATGAAACGACTTGCTGATATATGTGCTGACGATACAATCGCAGGAGATTTCATATCTAGTGATACAATCACTAACAATAAAATCATCAACGACAATTTTATACCAAAATATAACGTTATCTCAGATAAATCTGTTGGTTATAGTGAAGATGATATTTTGTACAACAATGACAATGATGATGAAGTTGTTGACGTTGTTAACAAACAAATTACAGTAGATCGACAACTGGACGATATAATGTTAAGTATCATATCGCTAAAAAAATAATAAAATTTACTTTTAATATTACAGAGCAACAAATATTTTGGCATCTTATAAAACCTTTTTAAAATCTAAAAATAATTGGCCAGCAAAGAAATATAAAATACGATTTTATTTTTGCTAAAATATTTAATTTGATGCCAACTGATAATTCAAGAAAATTACATTTAATTTCGTTGTGTAGACCGGTCAAATGTAAATCTGTACTGATGAAGTACGAACAAATGTATAATAACATTATTTTATCAACGTCGACGAAATCGACTTAGTTTGTACCCAGCTATTAAATTTATCGCTGTACCCATGCCATTTAACTAAACTTTTATTACCTTTTTCCTAATAACTTTTTTAAATAACAAATATATCCTGTTCGGTTTTCTGAAGTTCCTCCTCGTAAAAACTGCCAGTTATAGGTTCACCTAATAAATCTTTTAGTGCATAAGTCACTGGTATTGTTAAAATTGCTTTATCAACAAAAAATACTTCTTCGCTCCAGTTCGGAGTAAATCCTTTCTCACATTTTTTTTTTTTTTTTTTTTTTTTTTTTTTTTTTTTTTTTTTTTTTTTTTTTTTTTTTTTCTTTTTTGTCAGAGAAATTCTAACTTAATCACCAACTTTAAATTTACGTCTGCGGTACATATAATAGTTTGCTTATATTGGATTTTTAATTGCATTGTCTGGCGACATTTTTACTGAACTGTGTTTCGTGTTATTGTACTCATCAACAATTTTCTGTAGATTGTCAATATATTTATTTGTATTTTTAGCTGTCACATATTTGTGTATTTTTTCGTTTAGTGTGCGATTAAATCGCCCGACGACAACACTTTTACCTTCATTCCTGTAACATATTTTTTGATGTTATTTTGTTCCAAAAACTGCTCAAATATTTTTTTTTAAAAATTCTGCTTCATGATCGGTCCAGATTCTGTTTGGTTTTCTTTCTGTACTTGTTATTATTTGTTTTAACGCATCAGTTATCGACGTTCCTGTTTTATCTGAAACCGGTACACAAAAAGCATATTTGCTTAAAACATCTACAGCATTTAAAAGATATCTTTTATTATTGTTAAAATCAGCTAGATTTGACACATCAACTAAATCTATCGGCCAGATATCGTCAACGGCATTTGCGACAACTATACGTCGCGTAAACTATTTTTTTTAGGTTATTTATCTCTGAGGCAAGATCATCATACATTTCCTCTTTACCGAGTCCTAATTTATATTTTGATCCAATAAAAACCTGCACCAACTTTCGGTCAACTCGCTCTTGCATATTTACAAGTTTCATATCACGAAGTTCGTCTAGCATTGCTTTATCGCAACCGTGCTTATCTTGTTCGTTGTCCCGGTAGCAGATATTATGGCGCATTGCCATTGCATCAACTTGATTGTAAGGCTTTTGTCCTGGCAGCGGATTATCGTTCTTGTCAAGTTGTTTATCAAGAGGATTGTATGGTCCAGTGTATTTATGGCCTGGCAATGTCCAACCTCCTTTTGGTTTTGGTAATTTGCCAATTAATTTATGTATATCTATACCTGTTCCAATTATTTCTCTGTTGTTGCATTTCTGACAATATGTAACAATTTTATTTTGCTCAAGACAGATCTCTATCACAATCGCACTTGCATCTCATTATATATTTTATAACTGCCAGAAAACCCAGAATATTTTTCGGAAAAAAAATATTTATTACAAATCTGAAAAAAATATTTATAAATCTGAAAAAATTTAATTTTATCTGTTTGTTTTTTTTTCTTCAAATTTTGACGTTTTTTTCGACCATTTTGCCTGTTTTTTACCTGTTCTTTTGGTCAAATTTTTTATTTTTTGAGGGTCAAACCTTAAGCACTTTTCAATATAAATTTTCTCATTTTTTTATGTTTTCTTCCAAAAACGAGCAAAATCAACCAAAAATCAACAAAAAAAATCAACGAAAAAACAAGAAAAATCGGACAAAAAAAGGAAAATTATCAAAAAATATAATAAAAAAAATTATATTGAAGAGTGCTTGAGGTTTGACCGTCAAAAAATAAGAAATCGGACTGATTTTCTTTGATTTTTTAAACCATTTTCCCCAAAAAACAGGTAAAATTGGTTAGAAAACACAATTATTGAATTTTTTTTCAGATACATAAATATTTTTTTTCAGATTTATAAATATTTTTTTTTAGATTTATAATTTTTTTTTTTTTTTTGAGATTTATAAATATTTTTCAGTCGTCCACCAAAATAACTTTCTTGATATTGTCATGACATGGACAACCCGCTCCGGAAAACTTTGTTGTTGGTGAAATTTCTTTAAAAACATACTTTTTCCTTTCCCACAGATTGCACAAATACTTTTCAGTATTATCCTATCATGTTTTGTTTTTTCTGTTGTTTCATCTTTATTTTCTGTTTTAGTTTTACACTTGAGACAATATGTTGACATTTTATATTTGTAAGTTTATACAAAATTAATTGCAATTTCATCACTGGCGTCAGAAGGTTGCTTGTCAAACTGTAAAATAAATTTTTAAAAATTGAATTTAGGTTACAATCCAGAGGAATGGGACATTTGTTTTATAAACATCAAGCAATAATATCCACAAGCAGAAGTTCCAACAGGCTGCATTTGATTAGACGAATAATTTATTATTTTATATTTTTTGTTTATTTATTATTTTATTGCATCACTTGGTGGAAGTCCAAATGAATCAAAATAATTGTTATTACACACAGCTACGCAATGTGTGCTAGATCCGTCATTGAAATCTTGTAATTGCATCGTTAAGTTCATCTTTAGAATAAACTCCACGGAAATTGTTTACTTTTTTTAGCTTATCAAGTATATCAAAGTTATTTAACGCGGTCGAGTTCCTGGCAATGTTAGTCCTCGGCCTATTCCCAACAGATTTGGCAATAGACTTCCCGCTACTCCCGCCAGCAACGGTCCTATAAATCCACCTTTGTTTGTTTTTCGCCTCGGTCGTGTCTTTTTTTGTTTTGTTTTGTTTTTTGTTTTTTTTTTTTTCGTTATTGTCTTTTTCTTTGCCGTTTTTCGTCGTGGCATTATATTTATCTTTTGACAAAAGTTTTCTTGATACCGTCGCCTGAGACAGCCTTTGTCGTTGCGCCAGATACTGCGCCGGACGCTGCTGCTAATCCTAATGTACCAAGTACTGGCAAAATTTTAGGTATTAACGTTCTGGCTATTACAGAAAATGCCGGACCAAAGAAACCATCTTGTTTTGACATTGCTGTTATTTGTGTAGCACTTAAATTTAAAACTAAAGGTTTTTTGCGATCGTATTTATTTACTTGTTTTTTGGTTAACATTAAGTTTGTTAAAGTACCTTTGGAAACACCTTCAGTGTTAGGTTTTATTTTTAATGATACCTGCCTCTGCGTAGCAACAGCAGCTGCTAATTTTTAACTTGACCATCAGTTAAATATATTTCTTTTACAATATATTTTGTCATTATATACAGATTACAGATTAAACTTGAAGTTCTTCAAACTTGTACCAACATTTTACCTCCGACAGAGTCAATTGTTATAAATTGTTATGTATCGGCTCGTTCAAAAGTATCAAAAGAAAAGAGTGAAGACAACAAACTTTGTAAGTTTTAACAAAAATAATTTATTTCCCTAGAAAACACGGTGAAAAGGTGAAAATATGAAACAGGACTTACGGTTTGTGAAGAAAATCCAAACATTTATCCTAATACTGAAAAAATACAAGTCCTATCACTAAATAATTTTAACTGAATCCAGGTTCGAATCTTGATGACGTTCGAAGATGGAGGACGATGACGTCAGATGATGTCTTTACACAAATGTCCAGAATTTCACGTTGAACCACAATTTGTACTGTACTGTTCCAATTTAGAATGAATTTCACTGAATGTCTTTGTCCTAAACCACTTGTGTAGTTCTCCAGGGAAAAACAAATTATTTGAAAAGTAGATGAACTCCTATACCTGTCATCTATAACAAGACACATCTCGAGCTCTACAGATGTAAAGAAAAATAAACTCTTTCCAGCACAAGAAAAATAATACCTTCTTCTCAAGGTATAAGAACGAATCTGACTATTCCACAGAGACCTAAGTGTTTGAAAACCGAACTAAGACGTCATTTCATGCACTCGCACGAAGAATGCGTGGTTATTTCATCATCTAACAATCGCAGTACACGATATAATCACATATGCTTAGAAAATGACCTTGGCCACAACCAATCGTTTACGCCGGTTGTTTATCAACCCGGCAATCAAAAACAAAAAACTTACGCACACCGAGAGTCATATTTACGTTCTAAATAAACACGACGTTTCTTTCAAAAATATCAGATCCCGTGAACATAATCATCATCATGATAAAATATAATGATACAAAAATGAAATAAAAAGAATTCAAATTTTAACACACAAGTAATTAAACTACATGGTTGTAACAAAATCTATCGCTTATTACTAGAGCACATACATACAACGCCGCAGCTGGAGCTGGAGCTACTCCGAGTGTCCAAGTAATTTCAATATCAGCTGTTGAGTCGACAGCTCTTTCACTATGCTTACTAACATCAAAATAAAATATTGGGTAAAGTGTACGAAATTCATCTGCTGATATCTGAGATCCGTCTCCAACATCTTGATACTTTTGTATTGCATCCATAAGGTACATGTAATATTTTTATTATCATCATCTGCAAAACTGCATTCTATCGCTCGATCAGTGTATTGTTTTTAGTTGAGTCTGGCGTTTATTCGTCTAACATCAGCATTATCAAATATTGCATTATTTTGTTGTTGGTTACCACGTCGCGCTTGCTGCTGAAATACAACAAACAATTGCTTCTGCAGTTGTTCACTTGACGTTGTTGTGACTCGCCATGTGTAGTTGGTGGAATTTGGAACAGCTGTTTGATATATTTTGTGTTGCTGAAAATAAACTCTGTTTGTGTGTTTATCAAGTATACTATTTAATTCTGACGCTTTTGTGATTGACGGAGTTATTCGTGGCATCCACAGCGCAAGTTTGTTTATGATAAATGGTACATTAGCTCCTCCAGGTCGAAATAGACAGTCATTTTGTTCTGCTCGATCTAAAATAAGTGTATGTTTAACTCCACGAGACACTTTGTTGTAATTGCGACAAAAGCCAAATATTGTGCTCAACGGCAGCACCATTATAATTTGACGTGATTCTGCTGCAAGTGCCCTTCTCTTAGCATAACCTTCATTGTAACGTATATTTCTTACGCTAATTGCGTTATTAATCAAATTTAACATTGCAATGCCGTCCGCGTCTGCAGCTGGTGATGATATACCAATATTATTACATGCTGCACTAAGTGAAACTCTTGTATCGTCTGCATTAGCGCCTGCAGCTGGTGCGGCTGTACCAAAATTGTTAGCATTAGCAAAAAGAAAATCTCTTACAATTACAGCATCTGCAGCGGCATTAGCCCCGTGCGCAAATACTCCTTTTGAAATAAATTCTCCAGATCCGGCTAAACCAGCTCTAGTATCTTTAAACCACATCATATTAGTTGCAGTTGATCTGGAGTAATCATCAGAAAACGAAATAGTATTTAAGATTGTACTTGCAACTTGCAGGTGACTTGAAATATCCTCAACAGTTTGATTAGCTAGCTGATATCTAGCACTTTTAAATAAACAGCAGCCATTATTTATAAGAGCTACTTCTACGTTAGCTGCAATTGCGACAGGTGGATTAGCTACTGTCATAATCTGGCCACAAACTTCCAATATTGCTTTGTGAGGCAGTAGAAATACGTCCTCGTCTCGAGTATTAAATGTTCTGACGCCAGCCTTATTTGGTTCATTAGAATTTTCGTCGAGATACTCAACATACTCAAATTCTGTTACGGTGTCGTCGATGTCATAAGTTTCTGCTAAATCGAAATAATTTTTAACAGGCATTTTTTTTTATTTATTAGGTTATATAAAATTTTATTATTTCGGTGTTGTTGCCTTAGATTAATATTTGTATAATTTGTTCTTCTTTTGGTGATAAATGTTTTTTGTTGTTGTTATCATTGCACGTTGAGTTTCTTTTCTTGGAGCGATTTCTGATATAATTTGTTTGATTGTTGGTGTACCTTTAATTTTATCAGCTATTCTTTGTCCCACCGCAGTTGCAGCGGCATATGCAGCCCCAGTTGCTTTTCACGCGTCAAGTGCAATTGGCGCAACTTTATGAGCTATTCCTGGGACATTTTCAATAATTTTAGTAAATATATTTCTAAAATATCATCCAACTATTTGTCTTCTGTAAAAAAAAAAATTCTCTGTTTCATTATATCTGAGTTTGTACAATTTTATTGCGCTCGTAGGTGCAGGTAGTAAGTAACAACCTCGTTATTCAAATCCAGTTGTCGTCCAGATTGATCTGTCAATTGCATACTTATTTTTGTTATTTGATTTTCAACGTTTAGCGGATAATAAATAACTTGACGCGGACTAATTTGCATGAGAGATCCCGGTGGAACGTCTGAAGAAAAACTATATATTGTTTGGCCGAGTAAGATCCAGGTGCAATAGAGCAATTTATTAATATTGTGTTTACGTCAGTTATATTTACTGGCAGTTCACCGTCAAATGTAATAGCTTGTTCTCCTGCAGATACATAATTTTTATAAGAAAATCCGAGTAACGACCCAATACTTGTTGGCGATATAAAACTAACTACTATATTTCTTAATGTTATCCTAGCTTGTAACGTGTTATAATTTGGTGTCAGCTCAAAATCGTCAGCGACACCGCCCGCCTTTGTTATTAGCTCTTTAATTGTCTTATTGAGATCAGTGACATTATAAGCTCCTTGTGGAATTTAAAATGTTTTCCATTGCGGACTAAGTCTTGTAATAGCGAATGTAAATTCATCATTTACTCCAGTTTTTACGTTAGCCATAGAATGCCATGCCGTACAGGAAATTAGTCCAATCTCATACTATTTTCAGTATCAAGTTGTATCGGCGGAATATAATTTACTGAAAAATTTGCGCTATCTTTAGCAGCTGTGCTAGAGTCTAGTAATAATGTTGTTGACATTCCTATTTTTTTTATATTTTTTCTAAAATCAAGTCGCCACAATTAAGTCGCGGTATAAAATTTCGTACTCGTCAGATGTTAATAAATTTTCCGATCTTAAATGATCAAGTATGTCAATAATTTCACTGTCAATTTCAACACCAACATTTCCAGCCTCTTTTGATGATATCAATAACATTTATCTGCCTATCATTTCAGAAACTGATGCAAATATTTTTACTCCTGTTCCTGTTTTTTTACTCATACGAATATTCTCATTAGATTCAAACTCATCTTTAAAGTTTGTATAACTTGATTTTCCGGATATAATTCTTTTTGCTGTATGTTTAAAATCAGTAGCAATAAAACCATTTCTAGCTTGTTGAAAAAGTTTTTAAATATCTTCTTTTGAGACTTTATCAATTTTGTCGTAAGCTTGTTCGCCATCATTTTCAATATCATCTAATTTTTTAACAAGATTACCGTATTTATCTTTTTCCAAGTTTTAATATTATCAACATCTGAAATATCATTATCTTTCATAAAATCAAAATATTCTGATGTTACTATTTCTTTTTTTACTTCTTTTTTCTTTTTCTCCGGATATTTTTTAGTTTCCTCAATTGATCTTTTTGGATCTATTCCTGGATCCTCTTCAGCTGGTATTCTTTCAGCTGATATTCTTTCTGCTGCTGCTTCTTTTCTACGTTCTTCTATGCGATTTGCATCTGCTATTTTAAATTTCCTATGAAAATTCCACCCCTTACCAAAACCTTTTGCTCTGTTAGCATCAGCTGTTCTGTAAAAGACTATAGCGATAATACCAGTCCTACTTTTATCCGTAGCTCTATTTAATTCAGCATTAGACGTAAGACCAGCTGTTATCATTGCAATCAAATCAGTAATAAGTTTATCATACTTATCTTTTGTCTAAGTTTTTAAATTATCAATATCTTTCATATCATTTTCTTTTAAAAATTTACGATATTCATCATCTGATATTCTATCAATTGCTTTTCTTCTAAAAAATCGTCTTTTCTCGTCAATATTTAATGATTTTGCTGTTAACACACCAATTTCTTTTTGCTCTTTTTCAATATCTCTTATTTTTTCCAATAATTTTCCTAGATCATTTCTAATTTCCTGTGTGGTTAATTCTGCTAATCATCGTTCAAATTCTAGTGGATTATTTAACAGCCGATTTAGTTCATTCCGTCCACGAGCAGGATCAGGAATATATTCTAAAAGGTATCTAGCTAACTTTAGTCTTTCTTCATCAGATCTTCCAATAACTTTTGCAGCAGCTGCATCTTGCTGTTCTTTAACTAATCCGAGTAAACCTTTTTCCTGTAGTTTTTTAAATTCTTCTTCTGATAGTGGTTTAGTTTCAGGTTGTTTTCCAAGTAGAGCCTCAGTAGCTGGTTTAAGAGCTGTAGCTGCTGTTTCTGCGGCAGCTGTCTGTCCACGTCGTGCTTGCTGTACTTTTTGCTTAAATTCTGCCTGAGATTGTGCAAGTTTTTTCAAATCTTCTATATGTTTTCTTATAATTATATCAAAGATGTTTGATAAAACTTACTGCAAGTATCTGTCAGTACAAAAGCGAAACATTTTAGCTGGATCACGTGCGAGTTTATCAAATAAGAAAAAGTTATATTTATCTTTTGTTGCCTGATGATATAGTTCAATAAATTTATCTTTTGTTACGTCGCCACATTGTTCGTTTGCAATACTTTTAACGTCAACGTTGTCCAATCCGGGAAATAATATAAAACAACCAGTATTTCGTCTAATAAATCTGTCAACATTATAAAACCTTGGGCGAGATAAATAGAATTACATTTCTTATTACGTGACAGTGAAAAATATGATCTTATTTTATTCATTTCTTCATTGTTTAGCGGAATATCATCAAAAGCAACTATCTTATGTTCATCTGAATCAAGTTGATTAACTGGAACAACTTCTTCCGGTTGTTTGATAATAAAAAAATCTTCATCAGCCTCAAGATCATCACGAAGTTTGTTATTATATTCGTTAAGTAGCTCGTACTTATCTTGTTGTGGGTTAATGGTGTAAATATAAACTCGATCGTAGTTAAAATTATTGCCGAGAAGTAAATTCATAAGCAAGTTTGTTTTTCCCGACCCAGTTCTTCCAACAATAAGATAATGACAATCTGGAAGTTCATTGTTATGTTTCTGTTTCAACAACCGCTCTGTATCAAAATTTAATATCGACATATTATAAAAATTCTCAGACAATAAACAAATAATGACCTATTATTCAAAATTTGGAACGTCATTAGGAGATTTGTAGGCTGTCAGTGCAACAATAACAAACGGCAATATTGATTTATCTGGTTACCTGAAAAAAACTGGCGAAGAACGCGCCTTGATGGGAACATGGGTGAGTGTGGAATTGTTCAAAGCTCTGGACCTGGGATACCAACTGTTAGAAGTGTACGAAATTTACCACTTTCCCAAGACAGAAAAATACAACAAGGGCGACGAGACTCAGAAAGGCAGTTTCTCAGACTACGTGAATGTCTTTTTGAAACTGAAACAAGAAGTCAGCGGCTATCCTTCCTGCTGCCGCACTCCCGAAAACCAAAAAAAAAAATTCAAAGGAAAATACTGGGAGCATTAAGGCATCACTTTAGACCACGTAGAGAAAAACGAAGGAAGGCGATCGTTTGCCAAAGTGATGTTAAATTGCTTGTGGGGGAAAATGGCACAATGACCGTGTTTACCCAAGACGGAGTATTTGACAGAACCTTCTCTCTACTTCCAGATGATTCACGACAAAACCAAATACATGAAACACGTGGACGTCGTCCGTGAGGACTTGATCTTTGTCAATTACGAAGAAGAACTGGACTTTGTAGAAGCCGACGAATTTGGAAATGTCATCATTGTGGCTTACGTGACAGCCCATGCTCGCTTACAACTGTACGAAGCTTTAGAACAGTTAGGAGATCGTGTGCTGTATTTTGACACGGACAGTTGTATCTACATCGATTGTCTGGGTCAACCTCACCCTGTCATTGAAGAAGACCGTTTAGGAGCATCCCGACGACAAGATTCTAAGTTTTGCAAGTGGCAGTCCCAAAAATTACGGCTACGATAACGAGACCCACAAGGAGAAGTACACACGGAGTGTAAAGTGAAAGGATTGACTCTCAATTATCGCACCAGTCGACTGGTGAACTTTGGTGTCTTGAAAAAAGACTTGCAATCTGGAGAGGATGGAAATTTTAAAGTGACCACCCACGAATCGAACAAGATTGTACGTTTACTCACACACCAAATCGTCAGCCGGCCCTTGGAAAAAGTTTATCAAATCGTGTACCAGAAGCGAGTTCGGCTTCCTAACCACTTCACTTTACTGTACGGTCACACCGATATTGGCCAACATATAAAAAAGGACAACGTTCAAGACCGATAGTTCATTGTGACTACCATTGCCAAGCGAGAAAGATGAATACTTTCAAAGAGCAAATATCAAGCAAGAGCAAACTCGAGTGCGACACTGTGCCTTGCGATGGTAGGGATGCCGTACGCTATGACCTTAGCGATTCAGTACCACATCATGGGAACTTTGCTATAACTACTACAACCATACCTACCATTTCAAAAGCGAAAGCGATGTTACTCGTTATCGTACACATTTTCACTTTACTGGTTTTCATGTTGGATGTCATCATTATGAAACTATGCGGCTACCACCCTACGGATGTCATGCAAATCTGAGCACACTCCTGCATATTTCACCATACCATCATCGATATGAACCTGTGAAAGACGAATATTCGTTCCCTGTGCGTTTGCCTGAATACTGCGATTTTGATCGTCGGATCCAAACCTTCCGAGGATAATGGCCAAAATATCTGGGAGGACCTACCCCCGAAGAATTAGCTAGAGCCGGATTTTTCTACTTCGGCGAAGTGGTAAAGTCAAGTGCTTCAGTTGCGGTGTGTCTCTTCACGAGTGGGAGAAGAAAGATTGCGCTTACCTGGAACATGCTCGATGGTCTCCAGATTGTCACTACCTACCTTTAGTGGGACCTCGTCATTGAAGTGGGTATACCATGTCGTGTAAGAAATCAGCTACGTGGCTAGGAGTCAAACGTTGGACAACCCTTAGACAAGTATTTAAACCCCATCTAAAAAATAATCTTCAAACATTACCAAACGAATTGGAAGAGAAGATCTACAAGGAAATTTGGCTGGGACTTGCCAGAGCAAAATCTCAATGGGTGACTGTAGAACTTTTATGTCGAGAAATTCACAAGAGGAAATTGACAAAAGTCAACAAACAAGTCAGATTTCTCTGGATCAAGGGTGCATTCTTCCGAATATTCCGCTTTAGACCATTTACATTACAAGAGATTAATGACATTCTTGACCGTTTCCTGGAATGGCAGTGGCCAGAAATTACTCACTTCGTCCGTTACTTTCGCTCTAGGAGAAGTGTTTGACTGACATGGTCATGGATGCATTACAAGAGAACATTCGTGGTTTGCCTGTGAAGTTGAGAGAACGCATTTACCGCGAGTTGGTCAAAATACAAGTGAAACACAAAGAACAATTGCATCCGTTACGTCTCCGATGTTTAAACCACTGCTACCTGAATGCTATAAAAGGACTGATTCTGATGAAAGTGTTACAGTGGTCAGATATTGATCAACTACTCGTAGGCGAGAATGATTGGTTTGTTGTTAGTGACTGTATGTACTACAAGGTAGACTTACTGCAACGAATTCCAGAAGAAGAGTTAGAGTGTTACCAAAGTCTCTTACACAACGTAAACTTAGTTCAAGAGGAAACTTCTGAACGGTGTGTGATGTGCAAGTTAGTGACCAAACAATTCAGATTTGCCACTGGAGTACGACCATCTCTGTGCAAAAATTACACTTATTGTCTCCGACAAAAAGAGGTATAAAAACTGACTACCATCCCACGACCTTTATCATTCGTGATACAACTGATTCCGTGGAAGGAAATCAATGACACTATTCAAACGGTGGAGGATTACGATCGCCTATTACGAGAACTGTGTCCAGTGAATTGGGGTCGCTGTGTAGTATGTGTCTTAGTGACTTACTTTCTGGGATTTCGTTTACCAACCGATTCCTTGTGGACTACTTACGAACAGTACATACCACCCAAAACATGAAAGTGGTCCTTTTAAATATACACAAGAGACTCATTCTGTTAAAAGCTTTGCGCTTTCATCTTGATACTTCTCAACCTCTACGGGAAAACAAGATTCGTCAACTTTTAGGCACTGAAGATGTGTACGACGACGTGTGTGTAGCTTGTGACTTGCACCCTCACTGGAAAGATGTACGTGACTGGAAAAGTTGGGGTTTTGGGGCTTGGACAAAAGAAGTGGCACACTATGCCCAAGATTTGTAATCCTAAAAAATTAAAACGTTCAGTGAAAAAAAATAACTTTTAAACCAGTGTTAGTGACAGTGCCAGAAGAAGAGGAAGTCGTCACCGAGGAAAACCATTCTTTTCAGGACAGAACCGTTATCGACATCCACGAAATGCCATTCCGAGAGGACTTCTGTGTGAATGTGCCAAGGAGTGTAGAGACTCTAAGAACATTACACACTGTCCCTACGATTTCACCTCTTGATCATCACAAATGTTGTACAGAGACTTGTTTAAATTTCACTATGATCGTTTTGATGTATCTTATGTTCATGTACTTAACCATTTGGCTTTTATGTATTTTTGTTTTCGTGTTGTTCACAATTAAAGATGGCAATAAACGTGTCCTTAAAAAAGTATAAAAACTCTTGTCTTGTCTGTCTTCGTCTCAAAAGTGACATTTCTTACACTACTATGGCTACCTCTACTGTCTCTGCTCCCTCTTCCTCCGCTGTCAAAGTCATTGACGAACACGTAGATAGGACTAGTTGGGATGCCTTGTATCTTCGCCATCCCTTTAACATGCTCATTGCTGGACCTAGCGGTTCAGGCAAAAAATAAAACGAATTTGTCAAACGTTTGATCGAACATAAACATCATTTGATCGATCGCCCACCTCAACGAATCGTGTGGTGTTACAAAGAGTGGCAATCGGCGTACAGCCTTCTGCGAGAAAGTCGAGGCGATTCCATCGTCTTTGTGGAAGGCATTCCTGGCGAAGACGACGGGATCGTGTCTGACCCTAGTCAAACTCATTTGGTTATTTTTGACGACATGTTAGGAGAAGACGAACAAGAAATTAAACTGTGGTTTACGCGCAAAGGGCATCATCGTAATGCCAGTGTCATTTACATCACCGAAATTTGCTTCAACAAAGTAAAGCCCATCGTACCATCAGTCTCAATGCTCATTACGTGGTCTTGTTTAAAAGCCCTAGAGATAAATCGCAAGTGCAAGTCTTATTAAAACAGTTAGGAACACCTTGGCTGACTCATGCGTACGACGATGCCACTCAAACCCCACACGCTTATTTACTCGTGGATTTAAAACCCACCACTCCCGATTATTTGCGATTTCGTACCCATCTGTTTCACCACTGGTGCCAAGACGGAGGGCCTGTCGTTTACACGTCCCATTCGTCGACTTAACAACAACCAAAATAAATCTATAAAAACCTCGGTCACATTGGCTCTGTCTCACACATCGTTAACATGACATCCCTTCAGTCTCATCTTCCCATCAAACTGATTCGTGCCTTGTACGGTATCAGTCGCGAAAAAATCTACAAATACGTGCTCGTGTCTTAGAAGCTAGTCTCAAAGACGTCTTACGATGGTTTACGGTGACAGCACGTCAATTACTGCAAGGCATCATTCACATTCCACATCAAACCAAACTTTTTCTTGAGAGAAACAAAGTAAGCTTGACGCAGCTAGCCGATCCTCGCATCGACACTCAAACCAAAAAGCAAATCATTTTGAAACCTGGAGGTAGCGGTTCTCTAGGAGGTGTCATCATTCGTTCCCTCTTAAAATGGGATCCTAATGCTCCTAAAGTCGTCACCAAGAAAAAAGCCACGCCCAAACGTACCCAGAAGAAAAAGAAAAAGAGCAACGGTGTCAAGACCAGGTCACAGTCTCAGAAAAAGAAAAAGAAAAATCCACAGAAAACAGCTTCTACCCGCAAGAGAGCGTCTCCAAAAACTTCTCCTCCAGCGGTGACACCCTCTTCCTCTTTAGCGGCAGTGGCCGCTGCTCACAAAGTACCTGGCCCCAAAATCAAAGTCCAAGAGAGATCGCGTGTGTTACAGAGTTTACTGGATTTGTCCAAGCAAGAACTCTCCCGATTTAGTCCGTTGCGAACTCCTCCAAGACTTGTGATGCCTGTCATCAAATTGATACAACGTAAAGACAATCAGTGGCGACGCGTTCCAGTATAGAAAGACCTGAGACAATCGATAGGTTTAGTGTTGTTGTGCTCCTGAACGCTCAAAGATGGCCCCACCAAGAAGTGCACACCATCACCATCGTCGTTCTTCTGTCCAATAATGAAAAAGAAAAAGAAAAAGACAGTCACGTAATCCAAAAAAGCACTTAGTCAAACATCGACGTCTGTCCCTGAAAAGTCACAATCGTCCAAAGAAAAGGAGAAGTCACCAAAGAGGAGGATGGTTGGCTAGTCTTTTATTACCAAACATGACCAAAACTCTTAAATCTATTTAAATCTATGACCACTAGGCAAAAAATAAGATAAAAGGACGCATGTGAAGCCATGGACTTTAGTGTATGTTGTGCACCAAAAGATGTCTCCTCATCGTCGTTCTCCTGTCCAGAAACGAAAAAGAAAAGGATAGTTTCGTCATCCAAAAAAACGCTTAGTCAAACATCGACGACACTCCCAGAAAGGACACTCATCCAAAGAAAAAGAGGAGCCACCAAAGAGGAGGATTCCTTGGCGATTTTGGAAAACACATCGTCACCTTTATGACGAAGCGATAGTCCCCAGAAAAGGATAAAAGACCGTGTGACATCAACGTTAGTGTATTTTTTGCTGTGTGCCACGGAACTAATGAACCAACCGAGAAAGATGTCACCCCAAAAAAGACATTCCTCTTCTACATCCAAAGGAAAGAAAAGGAAAGGACTGCCACCTCGTTTAGGCAAACATTGGGACATGGTGTCCGTCCAGTCCAAAGCTCTTCCACCAATGCGGAAAAAACTCATTCAAACTGTTTCCAAAGACGTCATCGATACCGTGTGCGAATGTTGTCTGAATGTCTTGAAAGGCACAATACCTTTGTCTACACACCAGAAAGAATGCTTAGCGAAACATCGACAAGTTCTTCGCCAAATGGTCCAAAAGAAAATACCCATTGGTCATAAGAAAAAGATGTTGGTGCAACGCGGAGGAATTTTTCCCTTTTTGCCCATGTTGCTGAAAGGAGTAATAGCAACAATAGGAGGATCCTTGCTGAAAGAAGCATTGGGAACGATGGGAAAGATCCTGGGAGGATGAAGATAAAAAGGTCCAAGAAGATAAAAGGGACCTTTGGAGTCAAAAGATCTCAGATGCGATCCCTGAAATCCGATGGAAGGACGAAAACTGGCTTTAGTGCCTTACAATCGTTGGCAAGAACAACGAACCCCAAAAGTATCTCCCAATCCTAAGTTGACAGAGATGTCCCAGTTACAACACGAATTGCAATCATTGATGGATCGCAGAGATTTGTCAAAAACGGAAAAATCTCAACAGTACGGTCAATTGTTTCAACGGCTGCAACTCTTTCACCAGAAAGCTTTAGACGAAACAGCTCTACCCACTCTGAAAGATTTTAAGACCTTGATGAAAAGTCCATCAGCACCACCACCACTAGCCCCAGTAATCAAGACAGAAAGTCCACCATCACTAGTCCCAGTGATCAAGACAGAAAAAGAGTGGCCTAGTGGTCTAAAGCGCTGTCCGTTACGGATCACTGCCATCTCACCTCTGTCTGCGTGGGTTCGAGTCTCGGATTCGGCCAATGTAAATATGTGAGAAAGCTTGCCAGTAGCTTCTCGTGGGTCGGTCGTTCTTTCCGGGGTTTTCCCGGTTTCTTCCTCCATCAATAATACTGGACGCCATGTATAGCCTATCGTGTGCTGAAAAATGGCGTTAAGCCCTACAACAGCAACAACAACAACAACAACAACAACAGAAAAAGAAGAAGAGCTTCAAATTCCACCAGAAAAAGTACGCAAGTTAACAACACCACCTACATGCAGAATTGGTTGGATTAAAATGATGATGGCTACCCCTTCTTCCTCAGAAGAGAAAAACAAATACGGGAAAGCAGAAGTCAAACAAGAACTGATTACCCCAGTTCAGGCATCTTCCTCATCGACACCTATCGCTCGTCGGACACGAAAAGCACACAATCCAAGAAATACCACACGAAGAAAAGAGAAGAATCAGTGAAGAGTGGATCACTTATTAAAAAAATGGAGAAGGTGTTAGCCAGCATTTATTACGATCCATCCCATCCTGCAGGTTACGAAGGAGTTCAGAAATTGTATCGTGCTGCCAAAACTCGACTGAAAAGTGTTCGTTTACCTCAAGTGCAACGCTGGTTACAAGAACAAGCCACGTACACCTTACACAAACCCATTCCACGAAAATTTTCCAGAAGTCGCACACGAGTGGAGGGCATCGATCATCAATGGCAAGCCGATTTAGCCGATGTCTCTCATTTGGCCACCTACAATCGTGGTTACAAATATTTGTTTTGTGTCATCGACGTCTTTTCCAAATTTGCTTGGGTCGTGCCGTTGCCTTCCAAATCGAGCAGTGAGTTAGTGCAAGCCCTCTAACTGGTGTTGAAACAAAGTAGGCGTCACCCTCTTCTATGGCAAAATGACAAAAGCACCGAATTTCTGGACCTACCATTCCAACAAGAATTGAAGAAACGTGACATTCATATTTTCACCACCGAGAATCCCGAAACCAAAGCCAGCATCGTGGAACGTTTTCAACGCACCTTGAAAGAACGCATGTGGAAATATTTCACTCATCAACACACTCTCAAGTACATCGAGGTTTTGCCACACCTCGTCCAATCGTCCAACCAATCTTACCATCGGAGCATCGGACATACCCCCCAAAGAAGTGACTCCCGACAACGAAGTGACCGTCTTCGTGCGCCTGTTTGGTACGTCCCCAACAGTGACTGTCCCCAAGAAAGGTGGAGTTTTGGCATCAGGAGATTGGGTGCACATTGACAAAACCAAACGCACTCTCCACAAAGGTTACTTACCCAACTGGACCACCGAATTGTTTCGTGTCACCGAACGTGTGCGTGGCCGTCATCGTCGCGTCTATAAATTGGAAGACATGAACGGGGAAGTGTTAAAAGAAACGTTTTACTTACCCGAGTTACAACGTGTCACCAAAAAAGAAGACGACGTCTACGAGATAGGAAGTATTCTCGATTGAAGAACCCGAAAAGTGGGAAAACGACGTGTCAAAGAAGTCAAAGTACGTTGGAAAGGATATCCTCTCAGTTTTGACTCTTGGATCGACGCTTCGCAAATCATCGACTATAAAAAGAAGTGACCATCATGCCCTTCAACACAGTCTCAGCTACTGCAGTAACCACTCCGTCGCCCAGTTCTTCTCTGCAGGATCTACAAAAGCAACCCTTGTGGGTGTGGTGTGGAGAACGTGTGCCTAAAACGCAAATCGTCTTTTTCTGCCAAATCTTTGTGGTGTATTGTGTCATCGGTGCTGCCATTGCCAATTTGAATTTGCAACAAGGAAACAAACAATTGTGGACCATTTTACTTAGCAGTTGCATTGGTTACCGTCTTCCCAATCCGTCTCTGAAATATTCCTCTAACGGAAACAACAACGGGAGCCTTGTGTCCAACGTTAGTCCCCCTTCCAACAGTCAACCTAAACATCCTCTTTTAGATACTCCTCTGACTTCCAGTGACTCCTCGGACACTAGAACTCTGGAATTATGAACAACCAATTTTACTTAACGTTACCCAGTGACAGTTCCATGGAGGTGTTTCCCAATAACACCTTATGCACTTACACGGCCAAATTACCTCAGGCCATCCAATTGGATCACGAAGCCCATTGGGACGTGGCTTTGGTGGAAATGATTCACCCTACACAAATCAAAAACATCGTTGAAAATCAAAACACTTTTACGGTAGAAGTTCATGACGAACAAATGCAACATCACTTGGATGAACGCAGCAGTGTAGCTGACTCTATGAAATCACAAGACCCCAAAACTAAACGAACCACTTATCGGTTGAAAATTCTCTCAGGCTATTATTTTAGTGGTCAACATTTGGTGAACGCCATTGCTGACAGGTTCAATAACGTGTTTGGTAAAGCTTTGGAGAAAACCAGAAAAATTGTCACGATCGATCACCACAAAATAGTTCGTCGCCTAATGATGAAATTTTCAGAGGAAAAAGTATTGACCATTACATTTTGTCCTGAATTGTATGATATTTTGGTGCAGACCCTAAGTTGATCAAGATTGCAAGCGAAATACCAGCCGTGACCGGTAACTCATATTTTGCGAAATATTTTAGATTCCCTGTAGAAATGAAGCAAGGACTGAATTTGATTTTTGTGTACTCCGATGTGGCGGAGTACAACGTGGTGGGACACACCTTCGTACCGTTACTGCGTGTCATTCCTTTCAAAGTGGATTCTGCCACGAACGCTGACGAGGAAGGTGGAAACACCTAAAACGTTCACCGCGAATTTGTACATCCTCACTATTTGCCCGTCAGTAAGTCGTATTTCGACACTGTCAACATTACTATAAAAGGAGATCCGGGACAAAATATTTCATTCACCAAAAGGAAAGTCACAGTAAAACTCCATTTTCGAAAACGATTACTCTAACCTTTTGTCAGTCATGTATCCTGTATACCAAGGAGTCGCTCGACAGCGAGGACATGGTTTAGGTGATATGCTCAAATCAGCCTATCGTTCGGTGGCTCCCGTTTTGAAACCAATGGTGACACGGGGATTGCACGCCTTGAAAGATGCCGCGTTGACGCAAGGTAAAGAATTTCTCCAAAATGTCATCATTGACAAACAAAACCCAAAAGAAGCTTTCTTGAGAGCGGGCAAAAATGTCTTGCTTCAAACGGGTAAAGACATTTAGGGCCGGCGAGAACCTCCTATAAATGCCCTGGGCGATGCCGAGTCAGGCATTCCTGCTTCCCTGACGCCACAGCAAGGACAAGGCAGAAAAAGACAACGAAGACACCCCTTCAGAGGACTTCACACCCCTAGAGCTAGAAAGACTAAGAAAAGAAGAACCGTCCGAGACT
Organism: Megalonaias nervosa; assembly: GCA_016617855.1. Lineage (NCBI taxonomy): Eukaryota > Metazoa > Mollusca > Bivalvia > Unionida > Unionidae > Megalonaias > Megalonaias nervosa. The sequence continues at coordinate 37,912 of JAECUM010036889.1, forward strand.
TAGATGTTTTTTATTATTAAATCAGAGGAAATTATGCACCGAGAGTCTTGCGCCTCTTCCAAGTCGGAATTGGATCTGTTTGCCATGCCACCCACCATGATGACGATGCAAGAATCCCAATGGGTCGAATTTCATCCCGTCTCCTCTTTGACGGATTCAGCTCCAATCGAGTTTGAAGTCAAAGGACAACCCGAAGATTACATCGATCTGAAAAGCAGTTACTTGTATCTGAAACTGAAAGTAATCAAAACCGACAACACCAATCCGGATGCCAATGCCAGAGTCGCTCCCGTCAACAATTTCATGCATTCCTTTTTCAGCGAAGTGGATTTGTGCTTGAATAACAAACTGGTCAGCAGTAGCATGGATACTTACCCTTACCGAGCGTACCTAGAAAATCACTTGATGTACGGAAAAGAGGCCAAGAACACTCATCTGGATGCTTGCGTGGTATGGAAACCTGACATAGCAGTGAGGACACGTTTAACGACACAACCCTGACAGCCGATGACAATCCTCACAATGTGGGCTTTAACGACCGTCGAAAGAAAATCCTGCAAGGTCGTAGTTTAGAACTGATGGATCGCTTGCATTTGGACATGTGGTTGCAAGACAAGTATTTGCTCAACGGAGTGGATATTCGTCTGAGACTGAATCGCAGCAGTGTCGCTTTACATTTGATGGCTCATGCCAACGAGTACAAAACCATCATTCAAGAAGCCAGACTTCACGTGCGTCGCGTAGAAGTGTTACCTAAAGCGGGAAACGACATCAGTCACACATTGAGCAGAACGACCGCCAAGTATCCGATACGACGCGTAGAAGTGAAAACTTTCACCATTGCTGCTGGACACCGATCCAAGATCGAAGATCATCTGTTCCAAGGACAGTTACCCAAACGTTTAATCGTTGGTATCGTCAGCAACGCAGCCCTCAACGGAGCCCACGATGAAAACCCTTTCCAGTTTAAGCACTATAAAGTGTCCAAGGTCGAAGTCAGTCGCGATGGCAAGACCTTGTGTACCAGACCCTTCGAACCTAACCTTGCCCAGATAAATTACTTGAGGTCGTACTTGTACCTGTACGAAGCTACCGGACAGCTAGGAACAAACACCAGTCACAGCATTTCGTACGAAGATTATGTAGGAGGTTACACTTTGTGGGCCTTTGATTTCACTCCAGACCAAGGCAGCGATGAGGGACATTTCCACCCAATAAAATCCGGTCAACTGCGTGTGGAACTTTAGTTTGCAGAAGCTCTCACCGAGACGGTCAACGTCATCCTGTAGGCCGAATTTGATAATACCACAGAAATCAACAGTTTGAGAGAAGTCATTCTAGACTATTCGAAACAATGGACGACTCCTATGCCTCTCTGAACAGTAGAGAATCTTTGGAAATGGAATGGGAGGATAGCGTGAAAGCAGAACCCCAAGACCAAGACGAAGAGGACAAGGTAGTAGTCAAGTCCAGATGGCCAGAACAAGAACAACATTTAGTGTCCTGTTTTGCTAAACACCTGGTGGATAAAATTACGGAATTGAGTAAGAAAGATTGTTATGGATGTCAAAACGATCATCCCAGTCAAATTCAACACGATAAATGTTTGATGATGAGTCAAGAAGAAAATTTGGACGAGTATCTGGACGAAACTTGGAGTCTCATCTCGGAAGAAGCAGTGTTGCATGAGTGGTATAAAGGCTTGCATGATCATTCCTGCCCTCCATTGACTACTCTAGAGATCTATCGCATCGAAGCTCTCTTAGCCCAGAGTGCGGAGACAAGGCGAAGAAACGGCTACTTGACAGAGCGTTTCAAACAAAAAGTCAGAATTGAATTGATGACTTATCATTACATGTGAAAAAAAAAAAAACAACAAAACAAAAAAATGGATACCTGGGAACTTTTTTACCTTTTGAACAATAGTTCTTACACTGCTTCCTGGAATCCTGTCGTGTGCGCTAAAGATGAACTACCTCATCGCAAACCTCAAGACCATCAAGCTTATGTCATCAACACGGACCACAGCCATCTCCCAGGAACTCACTGCATTGCCGTCTACTTCCCTCAAGATGACTGTGTGGAATATTTTGATTCGTACGGATTACCCCCTTTGGAAGACGATATCATTGATTTTATGAGAAGAAATGCCCAGACGACACGATACAATAATGTGAAATTACAAGGCACAGATTCCATGGTGTGTGGACAATATTGTGTGTATTTTCTTCATCAGCGCAGTCTTGGATATTCTTTAGATCATTTAGTGACTTATTTTGATCGTAACTCTTCTAAAAACGATGAGAAATTAGATGGTTTTGTGATCATTATGGCTATATTTTGTCTTTAGCTAGAAAACGTAGTGTACATCAATGGCCTCATGACTTCCATCAGTGGAAATCTCACATGATTTCACAACGTTGTCAACCTTGTCAAAAATAATTTGTTTGATGTTATTGTTAGTTGTTAATGGTTATTTGTTTGTTGAATAAAAAATGTTGTGTTTTGAAAAAATGTGTCTGTCGTTTGTTTTCAGAAAGCACTGTGAATATATGCTCTTTGACTTTCTCTCTATCCCTCACCATGACATTCGCTCTCATAACGTTTTGACACTAAAACGAATAGGGATGTTTCCTATCGCGTCCGCGTTTGAACCATATAAAGCAGGGCAGTCTCCAGTCTGGCCATCCAACGGACGGACAAGTGTAACACTATATTTAACAGTCTAGCCATCCACTGTTGACTCGTCAACTTATGAAGGTGCCTTCCAGACTAGCCAAGCTGAACGAAGCTTAGGTCAATTTACATCGTGTCAGGCTAAACCTAATACCAAAGCCTGAAGAGAGAGAGAATGTTAGGATGTTATCAATAGCCCAAGACCTGATGGAAGAGGTCTTCAGAGAGGAAATCAAGAAAGAACAAGAAGAATGGACAGAGAAGTACCGACTTCAGAAGCAGAGAGAACAGCAACAACAACAGCAGCAGCAACAGCAGCAGCAGCAAGAACCAGACTGAGGTTTTGTTGAATGTCGTGTGGACACCAAAGAGTTCTCCTTCTCTTTTCGCAGAAGCAGACCGTATCGTATAGGAAAGCCTACCGCCAGACGGGGACAGTAAAAAAAGATTGCCATCACTCCCCGTCAACAAAAAACAGCCCTTTTCAGGGCTACCCCAATACTCAAGAAAAGACTTACTAATTCAATTGCCAAAACAAATTTCTGTGTTTGTATGTTTAAAAAAAAATAGAAGTGTGTCTATAAGCACTTCGTTTCTTTTATCAGTAAAAAAAAAAATTCACCCTTAATTTTCTCTGTCTTGTTGGATCGTGCATGTCTGTGTTTGTAAGTTAAAAAGACATCGTGAGTGTTTCTTTTAGGTCTACGCGTTTGATGTGATGGTACATTTTGGTGTTAGGGGATGTTTACCTTCACGTCCGTGCTTCAACTATATAAAGCGACGCGATCGTCAGTCTGGCTACCCATCGTTGACTCGTCAACACTGAAGATGAGTAGCAGAATTGCTAAGTTTTTAGAACTTCAAATGCACCTGGAGTATGCCAGACATCTCCTGGACCAGCTGGCTATGGAGGCCGTTGCAGAAGAAGCAAGGTTTAAAGAAGAGGAGGAAAAAAAGAAGAAAGAAACGGAGAAAGAAAAGAAAAGAGGAATCCTGCCTCACCTTATCATGAGACCTGTGTGTGAGATGAAGCCAATGATAAGTACACCTGCACAACCAGTACCGCCTCCTCAACCAGAGCCACAGCCACAACAACAACGTCAGCCACAAACTCTACCAAGAGCTGATGTCCTTTAGACAGAAAACTGGGAGGAGGAGGCCTTAGAGGAATTGGAGAGACAGCGGCAAGAGTGGGAGCCGCAGAGACCTCATGATCATCATCCCAGGGTCTGGCATAGGAGAAGACAGAGGGAACAAGTCTTCACTATCCCTCAAAGTGAAGACTGGGAGAATGAAGCTACTCAAGCCCCGTCTGCGCTCGGAATCATAAGAATTAACTGGGAGCAAAGATTGGAGTAGGAGATGTGTGTGCGGTGTCCGCCCTGGGAGATGCCAGCATTAACCAGGTGGATCTGAAGTTCAAAATACAGCCCTTCTCAGGGCTAACCAGATCTCTAGAAAAGAGAGACTATTCAATTTGCCAATTTGTGTGAATGTGAAGTAGTGTGACTATAAACACTCACTTCTTTACTGATGTGTGTGTGTGTGTTTGCGTTCACGTTCGTTTGTGTGGATAGCATATGTGTGTATGTTTTATGCGTTCTCGTTCGTTTGTGTGGATAGTATATATGTGTGTGTTTTATACATTCTCGTACGTTTGTGTGGATAGTAGGTATGGTGTGTTTTTTCTTTTCTTCCCGTTTGTGTGGATAGTAGGTATGGTGTGTTTCATGCATTCGCGTTCGTTCTGTGGATAGAAAATATGGTATGTTTTATGCATTCGTGTTAGTTTGTGTGAATAGTATATATGTGTATGTTTTATGCGTTCACAATCGTTTGTGTGGATAGTATATATGTGTGTGTTTTATGCATTCTCATTCGTTTGTGTGGATAGCATATGTGTATGTTTTATGCATTCTCATTCGTTTGTGTGGACAGTATATAATATGTGAAGTGAGTGTAAGGGATGTTTTCGTTCACGTCCATGCTTGACGTATATAACGCGGAACGCTCGTCAGTCTGGCTACCCGCGTTGACTAGAAAACACAAGATGGAATTGTTTAACGAGTTAAGACACAGTTATTTTTGGATGATGGATGCAGCTTACGTGGTGGAAAGGCTTGAAAAAGAATGGAGCTATCCAGACAGCCAAGACTTTGTGACCAGTCAAGTCACTAGCTTGAAAGTAGCCAGGGATCAGGTGGCAGGAATGATGGAAGAGGAGGTGGAAAAATAAGAGGATTCATAAAGCCAAAGTATGTAAGAGTGGGGACATTGAAGGAAGCACTTGATAATGTAATCCAAGTGAGGTGTTTTTTTAAAAGACCAAGCAAAATTTTCTGAGTGATCTTTTGTCTTGTGGAGATTACAAGAATTAAAAAAAAAACAGAAGACAAGATGAAAAACGTAATGGAAGAAGAGGTAAAGAAAATAAAAGACACATGGACAAAAGAGAGAAAGGAGAAAGAAAACAGAAAGAGAAAAGAAGAGTTTGAAAGACTAAATCAAAACTGGATGAATGTACAGGAAAAGTTTAGAGCAATGGGACATCCTGACTTGATAGCTGAAGAAGAAAAGAAGAAGAAGAAGAAGAAGAAGAAAGGAATTATTGGAAAAGTGAAGAGCTGGTGGAAGAACTGGAGAAAATAGAAGAAAAAAATCAAAGGCCCTTTTCAGGGCCACTTCCTATGCCTCGAAAATATATTTATTCTCACTATTCCTATATATGTGTTATCTATGTGTTTATCTATGTCTCTGTCTCTCTATTGTATTTGTCTCTACCTAGAGTAGCTGCGCGTATTTAGGTCAGCCACTTGCTACATTGTTACAAGTATCCAGTACCGTGACGTCACCCTACCTGTTCCATTCCTATTGTCCCTATACAAAATTCCCATTGTCGCTAGGGTTGCCCAGGCTGATATTTTCTCGCTAGAAATCTTGTCGCCAGGGTACAAAGTAGGGTCCCGTAATGCTAATTCCCATTGTCGCTAGGGTGCCCCACTATACTACTCATACGCCTGGATCACGCTTATTATTGAACGCATTATCGAACTCGTTGAAAATCGTGATGATGTAAGTCCATATTTCAAGTGTGACAAAAATTGAATTAGAAATATGGCCTCCAGACTTAGAACAGGAATTACTGCGTGACACGGGGCCAAGCTCGATCGGCTTTTCTGGCAGTTAAAGATGAGGTAGAATGCTGTAAACTTAATTTAAAGCTGTATCAATATAAGATACCGCTTTTTTAATCCCACCTTTATTGAGGTAGATTTTAAAGAATAAAAAAGAAGAAAAAAAAGGAACCTGTATTATTGATAGTAATCTATTTAAAAAAAATAACTTTCACCCTAATCTATGTTGACGGACCTACGGACTGATTCGCACACGGACGTCAAAGTGATCGCTATATTGAGCTTCCGCTCAATAACGTTGCATGGACAATTTGTTCCAAAACTTGTACAGTAAAATTATGTTTCGGAAACCCAAGTTATTGAGACTGTGCATCGGAGATATAACTCATTTAAAAGCTGACTTAGAACGATGAAAATCAAGCTTGTCCAACCAGTATTCTCCTCATAAGTTTTGTAAAGGAATTGTTGCAAGCATACCAGCAGTTTTGATACGAGTCCATTTAACCATGAAGATGCTTAAATGTTCTGAACAGATCTTCAAAAATATTTGAAAAGGGAGCCATATTTTTATATAACGATCTTAAATAGTACTCAGATTATTGTTGTCATGTCAAAGAACCTGCCAAAAACATGACTGGGCAATGAAGGTGTGCAGAAAACATCAGTTAAGATCTAATGGGGCTGATCAGGTATAGGAGGATCAGTGTAGCAAACAGAAAGCTATAGGCCAGTTCAATGGATTGTTTCCTAACCTGGTTATTATTTCCGTTCTAAAGTCTTTTTAACAAAGAAAGAAATTAGATAAAATATGAGGACCCCACTTACGGGTATCAAACGTGAATGGAGATGTAGAGAAGAATATAAGACCTTTATTAAAACACAAAGCTATAAATAACTGTTATGATACTGATGATAAAGTAACTGAATAATCACAAGTATTCCACTTTAATTAATATTTAATTGGCATTGGCAGAAGAACTGGGTCATGTAATCTGTTTGAAGCATATTCTTTTCTTAATGGGCAGGTGCAAGGATAACGTGTAGGTGTTACTTTTTTTATCTGATCATATTTAGCGAAATATATACTAGTGGCATTTGGGGGCTGTTTTTATTTCACGAAGTATAAGAGTACTTAATTGTTGGACTGTCTTTCTCAGCTTCATAACGAAAGTTTTACCTTAAGGGTAGAATGGTGTACCAGATATTCAAAATAAATATAATCGATGGCATGACAATATCTGCAATCTTTTGCCCCTTGATACAAAACAAAAATATGTTATAATTTAGTACCCGTCGGCAACGCCGGGACTCTGTTTTTATTACTGATATCATGTCCCCTTGCACTCTGTGTATGCAAAAGGACTGAAAGCAAGGAGCGGGGAAAGTGGGATTGGTGAAAAGGTAGAAAGCAGAAGTTTTAAAGCAAAATGCATGCTCAGACAGTAAACTAACAATAATGTCCCTCCAACAGATTCATGTGGACATCCTGTTTCCGTACAACATGGACTTTATCGGGTCTGCTCAAATACACCGCACACATTGAAAGGTCGACTTGAAATAGATTTGTCCAAATTTGTATTGTTAGTGTTAGCACCTTAATATTAGGAACGTCACTTCAAGGAACATTAATTAAAATTTTGACTTTTAATTTGCTTCAACTCGTGAAATTGATACTGTGCTCGATATTTAAAGGAAGTCCGAGCATTGCGTTTAAAAAAGGATGTCATGCATAGACGAGTGTAGGACTTCCCGTCTAAAAGTAGAGCATAACTACGAGTAATATGGTCATATGACACATCAGTGCGTATTCTAGGACGCAAATAGCATGTAGACCTAGAGATGGGATTTACCTAATTTAATACACACTAATGCGTGCGTCAAGGAGTAAATTAGTTTTGATCATGTTAGCTTCCCAAGGTTCCGATATGTTAACCCCATCTACACCTTGGCGGATTGATCAGATATTTCAGTGTTTCGGGTCTGTGAATTTCATTGCATTGAACATACATACATACATACATACATACATACATACATGCATACATACATACATACGGCGATCATAATTGCATTGCGAAGTGCCGTATTAGACCCATTTCACAATACATATATTTCGGACGAGTTGCCGTTCCTGATATCGATCGCAAAAAATCAAAACGAGGCTACCACTGAAGGTTGAATCGATATCCTGACTTAGGAGTGGAGATCGGCGTTGGAAAGTGAACAAAATTGTATATGTATAGTGTTCATAAACAAAATGAGTACTCAGAATAATAATAATAATAACAATAATGATCATCATTATAATCATCATCATCCTCGACCTTTTCCTCAGAATCTTTTTTAAAAAATAATTATATAAACTCACACATCATAGCAAATGAAAAATATATCTTAGAAAATGGTTTTTGTACTAAAAGTTTGTTTCAGAATGTAGTTTATCTTCTTTTGTACTAAACCAATTTAAGCAAGTTATTTTTAAGTTATAGTAATATTTGTCAACGCATGTTTAGACGTACATACAGTTTAGCTATCAAAGCATGCTTAGATGTATGTAGATTAAATAAACTATAATTACAATCAGTGGAAAACAGTCCCTATCCTTGCAGATTCAGAAGGCGGAAACCCACCCATTCTATTGAACATAAATTTAAAATAACATTTCAGAGAGCCTTAAGAGATTGTGAAATGTTGGATATTCAAAATCACACTTGCACTTATTTTTTTTTTCCTTTATAATTGCGAGGCGTACATTTTCCGGCAAATAGGGCGTAGGTGGTATCACAGTACCAATTGTTTTTCCATAGACCTCAATGCTAATGTTTGGGGAAATAAATATACTTTCTATCCTACCTCAGCATGCATGTCACCCACTGTCACAGAGAACAATGTTAGATTGTCAATTTGACAACGACAGAACCAGGTACTCCATTGCATTTAAGAGAGATAACTCTGCTGGAACTAGACAGGGGTAAGAGTTATCTAGTTACACCAGACACATTTTCAGTCAGGTGTACCACATTTTCAAAAAATCATAAAAAATACAAAATGTGATATAGTTATGAATTAACATAATCTCACATGTTGCCAAGAGGCTCAACATTTTTTTAAGCCTAACAGAAAGTACAACCCTTACATAATGCACCAATCACAGCTAGTTTTGTGGTTTATTTCTGAATGCAATGTTCCCTACACCTTAAGCTCCGCCCACCTGGGGTTGTACAATTGGTACCGTTATACCAGGTACGCGATACTAGCATGGTCGTTTGTCGGCTGACAGTATCAGTTTTCAGATTTAAGATTTCTTTTAATTGTTTGACGGTTAAACACTGTTAAATCCTCTAAGCTACAATCGATATACTTCTCTCGTTCTGACACTTTGATAGTATGTAATTCTCCTAGCAGTGAGAGCCTCGTACTGGAATTTCGAGATTTTGCTAGATAACTCGAGAACGTGATTTTCGATATACATACAGGCCCGGCGCGTGGTGTTTTTCTTTTGTGTGCCTTTGGCGCCTTTCCAACATTTTTTTTTCTTCGAATTAATTGCGAATAAAATGAGCAGGAAATGAAAAGGCGCCTGTGTGCATAGCACACTTCTCACACGCAACCAGCCGGGTCTGTATATATATATATATATACTTATATATATATATATATATATATATATATATATATATATATATATATATATATATATATATATATATATATATATATATATATATATATATAATATTGTGAAACTGGTCAATTGCTTTGCAAAGTGCACGAGTCACTCTTTATCGTTTGTAGCCTAGTTTCCTGGAGGAGGAGGAGGGGGAGGAGGAGGAGGATGGTGGTTGTGTTTCAGATTCTTTCGGATTTTGTGGAGAGTATTATCGCTTCTGAATACACACGTAATACTTTTTTGGTATATAGGATCTTAGTTACAATTGGTAACTTTCAGTCTTCACAAATTTGCATGTTGTACAAATAATATGGTTAACTCCCACAACGATGGAAACCGCACGTGTTCACTTAGGTGGGGGTACATAAAGACCCTTATGATTTAGTTCATATCCTTGAATATCTGTTCTATCTGCTTTACAATATGGTCAAAACTAAGAGTCATAGATAAGTTGTTTTTAAAAACTTGTGGATTTTTGGCCACAAATTTGATAAATTAAAAAGTTATGTCTTAGTAGGAAAGCTGTGCTGAACTTTTATCATATCAATGGCATGACAAGTGTTCGTACAATGAATAAGTGTCCATTGCCCTGTGTATTGAAAGGAAAAACTTCGTAAAAACATTTGTTTTTAATAATGACCAAAATACACAAAAATGTAACGCTTACTTATAGCTCTTTCACCAAAGTTGATGATGTAATTTCTTACTTAACTGCTTCTGCATTGTATATGATTCATTCTTCAATTGATAAAATCCAGCAACTTACAAAATGATATTCAGCCCTGAAACGTGTTTTAAATACGCGTGCTCCTCAAAACTAAAAGTTTGAAAAAAAATAAAACTTCTTGAGTGACTACACGCGAAATTGTAGAATTACGGAAAGTTTAGAACTCTATCACATAAGCCGGAAAATAATGGCTTTTCTAAAGTAATATAAAATTCCAGATATTTAACCTATCCGGAAACAATTTCGTAGCCCAAACATTTATAAAAATGATAACATTCTCGATAAAATGCGCCTAGTAATTAAATATTAATGATCTTCGTGATATGGTTGAACAGCTTAATAGCTTCTTTGTTCAGTTTCCAGGCATATTCTCTTTAAATCTTCTTCAGACTCAGATAAATGATAATCTTTTGTACATGAAAGGGTGCCCCCAATACATACTTCTATCAACCATTAATTTCTAGATATTAATTATTCCAAATATTTTCCCTAATTGAATCCAATAAGTCTCATTTTTTCATGGATTAAGCCATAAACTATTTAGAAATCTGTCTACGTAGTTGCTGAATCTATCAAAGAGTTAATGAACCATATTATCTAAACTGGAATCTACCAACAGCTTTCAAAGTTAACCCGATACATAAAGGTGGCAATAAAACAATCCCCTCTAATTGCAATCTTAAATCATCCCCATGCTCTCTAAAAACTATTTGAAAACTAGTTTACTCTCGATTTTGGTAGTTACTTTGCACAAATATAACCTTCATCACGCACCACAATTAGGTTTTGGAGCCACACCATAATCATATTTCAGAGCCCGTCACTCTTGTCAAGCTGTTTTGATAAACTAATAACATAACTCAATAGATAATGGCGATAAAGCAGTTTATATTTATTCTTAAAAAGTCTTTATTTTCTGAACGACATTATTTTACTTTTAAAAAATGCTTCCACTCGATTCTCTCATGGTTTAGATCACCTCTCGATATTAGTAAACTGATACTTTCAGCTTTGTCGGTCTAGCTTCAAAAGAATAACTGCAATCCACCGGGGTCTAATTTAGGTTCCATTCTATTTCTAATTTATATCTGTGATCTCGCATTCCATGCTGCTCAATTCAAAACTGACTTGTTCGCTGCTGACACAACTGTTCATAATCTTGGAAATCAACAGCTGATCTGGAAAGCAAACTGTAGGATAACTTGGTCTGTCTTGTATTAGAAGTTAATCCTATGGATGACACCTCCAATGTATGCCGATAGCTACCATTAGCTGCTTGTTGTACCACCTAGGTTGTTTACTAAATAAGGACTGGCCCAAAAGATGCGAATACATCTATATTTTTTTTCCTTTGGAACTTCTTGGTAAATCCTACGGTCAATCCAGACTTACAAATGGCTGAGGTGGTCCGAATATTTCTGAATGTTGTCAATCTGGTCACACGATAAACAACCCGCGAAAAACCTCTTGCATAAAAACTGGTAATCGACAATAAACTGGACTTGAACTTACCTGAAACAGATATTCAACTGAAAAACGCTGTAGCTTCAAAAACACCTTGGGGCATTTATAGATGAAAATCTACATTAGGATATTCATAGTATTCAGCTTGTCCACAAGTTTAACTACAATTTCTCTGCAAAAACATATATCCTAATGCATTTCAGTTCATATTAGAAAGCGTTTCTTTAATGACTACATTCAACCTCGTATTGTGTACAGGCGCGGCACGAAAGTCTGACAAAAGAGTGAATACAAATTGCTAGCAATAAGCAGCTAGATTATTATTAAACACCGACTTTACAGCCCTTCTAGTGACTTGTTCCGGAAGTTGGATTGGTTCATGGTGAAGGATAGAATCAAACACCACAAGTCTATCATAGTATCAAGTATCACGGTATCAATTGTTTTTCCATAGACCTTAATGCTAATGTTTGGGGAAATAAATATATCTTCTATCCTAATTGAGCGTGCATGTCACACACTTTTCTAGAAAGCAGTGTTAGATTGTC
>JAECUM010036890.1:0-38077 GCA_016617855.1 Megalonaias nervosa
TAGTGGCCGAGTGGTCTAAAGCGCTGTCCGTTATGGATCACTGCCATCTCACCTCTGTCTGCGTGGGTTTGAGTCTAGGATTCGGCAAATGTGGATATGTGAAAAAGCTTGCCAGTAGCTTCTCGTGGGTCAGTGGTTCTTTCCGGGGTTTTCCCGGATTCTTCCTCCACCATTAATACTGGCCACCATGTATGGCCTATCGTGTGCTGAAAAATGGCGTTAAGCCCTACAACAACAACAACAACAACAACAACACTCTAGTTTATTCCAAAAAGCATTGTGAATTTTATCATCTCTGTAATTCTGTTAATTTTCAGGTTAGCGTCATTAAATGTAGCTAAAAGTACCCAATTCATTTTAAATATATAGTGTAAAATGAATTAGGTATTTTTAGCTACATTTAATGATGCTGACCTGATAACTTATTGAGTTACAGATCGATAAAAGTCGTGATGCAGTGTGGAACGAACTATATTGTCATGGTGTTGACATGTGATGCTGTCCATTATGAATGCAGCTCCTGTAAAGTCAGAAACACATTCAATCAGTTTACTTACTCAAAAATACTGTTTACAATATGATTTTTTCCACTCTATGCAACTGATTATCCATGCATTGATGAGATTGGTTGATTAGCATTTGTACCAGTAAAATTTGGTCTTGTACCGACTTTTTCCATCCTTTGCGGTACCAGGTACCGGTAGTAGCAGAAACGCCTTCTCACTCATTGTAAAATTTCTTCAAGATGGACATTAAAAGTTGCTTTTCGTAGAATTTAGTGGCTCCACATGTTACTTCAGACCAAAACTGATGCCCGACATAACAGGGTTATTGACTTAACAGAGGATGAGATAAGCAGGGAAAAATTAGCATAACAAAGAAGGATTTTTCGGGACCACACCAAAACACTCAACATGCATGGGTTCTCGAGATAACCAAGGTCAAGATAAGTGGGTTTGACTGTAACTAGATACTATAGCAAAATAAGTTTTTGGATAAGTTTAAATGACTATATATTTGAAAGAATTTGGCTAATAATGTTCAGTAGAACAAATAAGTATTAGGTAAATTACTTTTTAACTGTCATTTTTAAGTGCACCATTGCAAGTTTGGTACTAATAAATTAAGGAATTTACTAGTTTGCACTCAACAGATAATGTATTCTTGTCTTGGTTTCGGGCAAGTTTAACTGTTGATGTAGACAGAGTAGCATCAGGGACACTCAGAATGAAATGAACATGACCAAACTACAGCACATGTAGCCTTGTGAACTGTTGGGTTGAGTGTTTACCTGCATAATGCATGTGATCTATGTTTTATCTTCACTATCTATTAGGGTAATGTATATGATCATTATGTTTTATACACCTGTGGTTCAGTTTGCATCAAAATTCTTTCCATGTCAGAGAACCAGTTTATTTGGTTCTGATTACAGGTTTTTCTGCAAGGATAAATGTGCTTGTTTCTTTATTTCACTTTGATTGCAAAGTTATGCCATTCAAGGCCAAAACTATGAAATACGATATGGTTGCCAGATATTCATAAAAATACTCACAAATAGGATCACTGAATTATTTTTGCTCCACAGGTCTGTGTCTGCTGCTTCAGACGAGTTGGCTGTCCTTCAGCCTCAGATAAATCCTATCACACAGAGAGAGTTACTCCACTTGGATATCACATGTTTGGAGGAATTAATAAAAGACAAACAGAGGCACCCATCTTGATAGGTGTTTGTTTTTGTGCTAGATAGACTTGAAAATAAATAATTTACTAAAAGTAAACATTGAAGTTGTTTCATCTTATATATATTGCTGGGGGAGGGGATAGTTTTAGAAAGATTATAATTGGCAAAAGGAGGAAAAACTGAATCCCACACAATAGGAGCATTTTTGACTGCAGTTTAACTTCATGTGGCAGCAGGGTTCTCAGTTTTGGAGGCAATATAACTAAAGGGATAGAAACCTAAGATTCTCCTTCCCCAAGCCTCTCAACAAATATCAGTGACTTCCACTCCAACTGCCTATTGTCAACCTGCCTGTAGGTGCCAGATTTCGTTATTTTAATAGTACTAATGCAATATCTATTATTATTGCATTGCTGTATCTTTTCCTGGTGCTAGTGTCAGTTTGAATCCCTAAGTCTTGGGATACAGCCAAGGTGATCCAAGTCTATTGCCTTACTTGCTCTCATCATGTCAGATATCATTCTTCTTTTCCTTGGACATTGTGTGGATATCATGCATCTCTGTGACCGACAATTTTTATAATTTTCAGTGTTATTTGGGATAAATGATGCCAGTCATATATTTTTTTATGTTGTATTTGATATGTTCTCCCTAGTCCTTGTGTAATTTTCCTGTATTTTTGTCTCTTTTTGTTATTTGGAGAGCTATAATACACCCGCTAGTGAAACAGAACTTCTTTATTATTATCCCCCAACTAGTAGTTGGTGTTTGGGTAAGTATTACCTACCCCAGATTTGTTCTGGTTTGTTTTGGTATTTTTTTCAGCATTTCAGCTTGCTAGGTTGGCAATTCTGATTTGGAAGGCTGTTTTGCATGCACTATGTGTGTTCCCACAGATGGATGTCTTTTCTGTGTCCAACTCCAGGTGCTTGACCCAGTCATGGACTTGGGTTTGCCCAGAGCATCTCCGTGTTGAGGCAAATGAACCATCACCTTATCTTGGACAAACAAAATTGGCTCCTCAGTATACCACCAGCTATTATCTAATATTAGCATCAACGTTAAATTTACCCGGTCAGTATGAAACCTAGGTGCCACTCTTGACGTTACGCACGCTTTCATTATACAAATATGTAATGAATATATGCAAGGCTGTTTAAAATGAGCTGGGATGCATCAGCTCCATTTGCAATATTCTTTCTGTTGATGCCACTGAAACACTTGTGTGTTCCCTAGTACTTTCAAGACTGGACTATTGTAATTCACTTCTATATGGTTCATCTCAATATCTAATACAGAAATATCTAATACAGAACCTCAAATTGTTCAAAACATAGCAGCTCGGATCATCCTTAGAGTATAAAGAACTGAGTACACAACCACCCTGCTCTATAACCTTCACTGGGTACCCATTTGATCCTGAATCAAGCACAAATTAGGATATAACACGATTGTGGCATGGTTCCCAAATTTCATATGCATGTATTTTTCTCGTACATGAAAAAATATTTTTTTCTTCTGTTACGTATCGGCTCGTTCAAAAGTAACAAAAGAAAAGAGTGAAGACAACAAGCTTTGTAAGTTTTAACAAAAATAATTTATTTCCCTAGAAAACACGGTGAAAAGGTGAAAATATGAAATGGGACTTACGGTTTGTGAAGAAAATCCAAACATTTATCCTAGTACTGAAAAAATACAAGTCCTATTACTAAATAATTTTAACTGAATCCAGGTTCGAATCTTGATGACGTTCCAAGATGGAGGATAATGACGTCAGGTGAAGTCTTTACACAAATGTCCAGAATTTCACGTTGAACCACAATTTGTACTGTACTATTCCAATTTAGAATGAATTTCACTGAATGTCCTTGTCCTAAACCACTTGTGTAGTTCTCCAGGAAAAAATAAATTATTTTTTAAAAAGTAGATGAATTCCTATAGCTATCATCTATAACAAGACACATCTCGAGCTCTACAGATGTAAAGAAAAATAAACTCTTTCCAGCACAAGAAAAATAATACCTTCTTCTCAAGGTATAAGAACGACTCTGACTATTTCACAGGGACCTAAGTATTTAAAAACCGACCCAAAACGTCATTTCATGCACACGCACGAAGAACGCGTGGCTATTTCGCAATAAACAATGCAATTTCACGATGTAATCACATATGCTTTAAAAAATGACCTTGGCCACAACCAATCGTTTACGCCGGTTGTTTGTCCAGTCGGCCATCTAAAATAATGCTTACGCAAGCCAAGTCATATTTACGTTCTAAATAAACACAACGTTTCTTTAAAAAATATCAGATCCCGTGAAAATAATCATCATCATAATGATATACAATGATACAAAAATGAAATAAAAAGAATTCAAATTTTAACACACAAGTAATTTAACTACATGGTCGTAACACTTCCTAAAAGTATGAAAAATAACATGTAAGAAATTTGCGATCATTTTGGGGATGAGATCGTGTATGAATTCAAATATAAGATGATCATGTCATGGCTTCTGAAATTTCGTACTCCTGTATTATTCTGTGTCCAAAACAATACTTTTTTCTTCTTAAAAGTTTGAAAAATAACGTAGAAAGTTTACTCGGGCATCACACTGGGTTTCGCCAATGTTGAAAACTGCAGTATGGTTATTTTGTTTTTGTGACAACTTTGATGGCTTTTTAAGCTTGTATATACAATCTTGGGTTTGGAGTGGAGAAATTCAAATGCACCTGAAAGGAAGTTGCAAACTTAGGTATACAACGCACAGGAATATGTATATTGTTACATAAACAAATCCTTTGTTCATATTGACAAATCATCTTAACAGTGCATTTTTATATCATAATCTGTTTATGCTGGCATCTGGACTGAGTACTGTATGCTGTGAATACACTGAAATGGTCATGCTACCAGACTAGCTTCAATCAACTAACCTTTGAAGGCAGGAACAGGAAAGGCAACAACCAAACAAATGACGGCTAAGTTTGTAAAACAAATGTACCCAGAAATAATAGTTTTGCTGAAACTTCAAAGAAAACTGATTACCGTTGAAGCACCGATCGTTCTGTATAAATACTATGCAGATAAAAAAAAAAAAATGTCAGTCTTAATCAGTGTTGTACAATTATTTGATGTTACCGCCAGAATAACAACCAGGCGTTTGTTTAGTCCTCCAAAGTGAGCGGTGACTTCAATAACACATGCATCCTTCATCAGAGCAAGCCGTCTACAGTCGTCAATAAAATTAAAGCACCTTTCATCAAAGGAAGTCAGCAACAAACTTAAATAAATGCAATGGAATCTGATGGATTGTTGCATTTTCCATGAAAGTATCCTTTTTGCATGAAAACTGTTATGCTTAACGATCGTAACAATGGCGGCATAAAACGCAAATTAAATTTCCAATCTTTTGAAACCTTAGATATCTGACTTTCAAGTTTACTTTAATTTTGTTCACATGTTTACATTTCACATGAATAACGTTATCCCCAGGGTAGCCAAGGGAAGATGATAGCTGTCTCCAGCTGACCAGAATCTAGGCCAGTTTAATAGGTTTAAGTACATGTACAAGTAGCATGTAAACAACTACAGCCACGTGTTACTGGCGACAATATTGTAGTGAATTGTTTAGTGACACGTGCTTGTTGACAATGAGATATAGATCAAAAGAGTGCTATCATTTTTCATATATGTCTTATTTGTGTTTTTTAAATGGATGTGACTGATACATAAATTTTATAATATGTGAGCTATACTCTAATTCATGGATTTTTCAAATGCATGTACATTACTTAACATATTATGGACTGTACTACACAAATGTAGGTTGTCCATTTACAAATGTATTTCAGACTAGTTTTGTCTTCCTTTAATGAAAAGCACGTATTTTTGCACCTGCTTTTGTTACACACAAACACACACACACACAGGCCATCTTTTTTTGTATATGCACCATTTTCTTCATCTGACCCAACCACATACCAGTCAACTTGTACGGGTTACCCGTAATTTATTCGTTTTCTGTTTGTTTGTTGTTTGTTTTGTTTTTTTATTTCGTCAGTGTACGGCTGTACAACCGTTTGGTACGTTTTCTTCCTATAAAAATTCACAATTTTTTTTTTTATTTTTTCAATTTTGGGGGTCGGGGTAATCCCGGTAGTCTGGACGGAATTTTTTCTGTATGTGGTCATATATTAATATTCTATCAGAGTATATTTATGAAGAGTTGTCAAAGAATTGTTATTCAAAATGTGCTTATGATTGTGAAGTGTTGCCAATGGTAGTGATTCCAGTTGTGCTTCATGGTTTTAAAGTGTGGCCAAGGAAAGAATTTTCAAATGGGCGAATGACTGAAATTTGTGAATTGCGTATGTGATTCTTATTTGTGGCCAAAGGTTATCAATGCAATAGCGCCTCCAATGTGGGTATGTGAGAAAGCTTGCCAGTAGTTTCTCGTCGGTCGGTGGTTCTTTCTGGGGTTTTCCCGGGTCCTTCCGCCACCATTTATACTGGCCGCCATGTATAGCCTATCTTGTGCTGAAAAATGGCGTTAAACCCGACAACAGCAACAGCAATAGCGCCTAAGAGTCAGCAGCGTGGCTAAATATTTGTTATACCTAATCCACATATCCTTGTCAGCTGTGGTGAAGGATTGTTATTCCAACAATGCTGTATGCTTGGGTAGTCAAAGACTGTTATTCCAATAATGCTGTATGATTGTGTAGTCAAGGATTGTTATTCCAACAATGCTGTATGCTTGGGTAGTCAAAGATTGTTATTCCAATAATGCTGTATGCTGGTGTAGTCAAGGATTGTTATTCCAACAATGCTGTATGCTTGGGTAGTCAAAGATTGTTACTCCTACTGCGCTGATCATTTTGAAATGAGATCAAAGATTATTTCGTTATTACTTAATGAATGTGAAGGTCGTTATTCCAATGGCGCTTCGTATTTGATCCAAGAGTTTTAATCTAAGTGCTCTTATAATTGTGCGGTGTTGTAATATATTGCTATTCCTTCAGGCTAAGTGCTTTATGTTTGTGAAATGCGGTCAAACATTGTTATTCAAAATGCGCATTTGATGTTGAAATCTTGCCAACGATAATGATTCCAGCAGTGCTTGATTATTCGAAGGTGTGACCAAGGATTGTTATTCCTAGATTTCTCGTTGAATTTGGAAGATATGGTAGATTTTAAATATTCGACGAAGTTGAAGGAAATACAGAAACTGCTCCGCTGGTGGAGTAGAAGATATTTATCCATTACTGGAAAAATTACTTTGATAAAATCCATGATTTTGTCAAATTTTTTTCATCTTGTTGCTGTTCTACCAAGTCCTCCATGCCATATAGAAAATGAACTGAATACATTATTTTTCAAGTTCTCATAAGGTGTCAAAACCGATAGGATAAAAAGAGATTCTCTTATAGATTCCTTTAAGGAAGGGGGATTAAACATTCACTTGCAGTAACGTATGTGTTATATAAAACTTTCCTGGATTAGACACCTTTTACTAAATGGAGAGAGAGAGAGAGAGAGAGAGAGAGAGAGAGCACATGCACTCACAAATATTATCGGGTTTTCATATATATATATATATATATATATATATATATATATATATATATATATATATATATATATATATATTGATTGATTGATTGAGTTGCGTGTTTCGTACTGTTTTGCATGAGTGAAGTACATTTTATGGGTGCTCTTCTAGCTAGGTGTATATTTCTATCATTTTGTTCTTCGGAGTTGTTTACCTTTTCGCTAGATATAGGTAATGCTTCCTGCTGTTTGGGTTGGGCATTTTGATTTATTTCATTTGGATTTGGGTGGGGTGTCAATTTATTTTTCTTAGTGTCCTAAGAAAGACTTGATTCTTTTTTTCTTGCTGTTATCTCTTCTGCTACGTTGCATTTCTTTATTTTCTTCCTTCTCTCGTCATCTTTCCAAGTATTTATCTTCCTTTTTCTTTCCATTATCTTCATTTTGATCTACCCTAAGTGGTTTCCTGCCTTTGCTTCTTCCTTGCTTATCTTCGTATTTACAGCTTTTCGGTATTTACTCAAGAAAAGGAAATAGTTCAAACTTGTTTCAGAATCGAAGCATTAAAGATTTAGCAAAACACCCTCCCCTCGAACACACACACACGCACACACACACCCGTGCCCATCACCTCGCCTTAGTAGGGTCGCCTCACTTGCATGAGATGATTATATCAATATCATTGACTTATGAGAGCGATAGTTTTGGAATGACCTAACCAGTCGCAGTCAATTACAATTTTTAAACTTTACTAATTTTTTAATCATATCTGACTACAAAGCAAGTCAGAATATAACTTCGCAGAGACGCGAACGGCGGCGTGTCAGATTTGTTCAGCAAAAATTAATTACTATGTCTGAAAAGTAATGTTGTTTCTGTATATTTGTTCTAGCTTACAGCGTGCTTGTTTTTGTTGCTACTGGTGTAACTTTAGTAGACACACGCAATGAAGCGTCGCATGGTATGAGTAGAAATTTTAAATTCTTACATATGAAAATATAAGGATATATTTTTTACATTTTTGAAAATATAGTATTGAGAAAATATAATTATTTCGCCAGTAAGTTTCAACATTTCACTCATAAGTATACAATAAATCTTGTGTGTATATATATATATGTGTGTGTGTGTGTGTGTGTGTGTGTGATTTAACAATATTTATTTGCTGAGATATGTGTTAAATAAGATATCTTCTTTACCAAATTATATATGAGATATCCTAATTGAGAGAACTAGTGTAATATATAAAGTACGTAACACAGTCAGTCATACACTTGCGACTGAAGAGCTTTACCGTTTTATTTTGCCTTGTTTGCTTGATGTTTTCCATGTCTAAACCTTTTCAGGATCTAAATTGCGATGTTAAGTTTGACAATTTTGTTGGTTGCTGCTTATTATTATAGTTCATAACTTTAAGGTTATACTTAAAGTTTAGAATATACTGTGTACTCTCACAGAAGCAGTGTAGACGAACTAGATCATAAGTGAGATAATAGAAGATGAAGAATACCAATATAGATTAGGAACAATATCATTGTTGTATACTGCACTTTTATTTTATGTAGGTCTTTTATTTTTCGATTTAGTTTCAGCTTTTGAGTTTTGGATGTACTGATCAGTCAAAAAAGATGATCTGTGAATTACTGTACCTTCGTGTTTAAAAAGGAAAGTAGGTAATTGTGATACCCAGTGATGCAGCAGAAAATTGACGACACTTTAATCTTGTGACATTATTTTGAATAAAAACTAGTTGTCAGTGTGGAAAAGTAGTATGACAATTTTAAAAGCCCCTTATTTAAAATTAGAATAGTCACAGCCTAAATTAAGGTATAAGGGTCTTTTTATTCCATGTTTAAAGGGCATGTGCAAGCTACTGCCTTACTCCCAGTACAACGCTAAAACAAGTATTATCAGTGTTTTACTAATATGATTATTGAAGTCTATAATTCATTGTGAGATAATCCAAAGTCTTTTTTAATTTATGTAGGCTAATACTTTTGCAGGTACTAATAACTAGGTATTATAGCGTCCGCCTCGGATGCGGGAGGTTGCGGGTTCGAATCCCGGCCGAGGCATACCAAAGACCTATAAAAGTGGTACTAGCAGCTGCCTCGCTTGGTGCTCTGCATAGGATAATGTGACTGGGTGGGACATGATGCTACATGCCTGCGGCATGATACCCCAGTGCTAGACATCACTATTAGCTGCCACACTACAGACATCGTAACGATACGACTGAAAAATTGTTAAAGCTACGTTAAAAATCCAAATCACACACACACACACACACACTCCCCCCCTCTCTCTCTCGCACACACATCACACACCAGGTATTATACAAAAGTTTTTAAACTGTTGTTGGTGTTAAAAATTTACAAACTTACTACCAATGTTAATGAACTGAGGAACAAAAATATGACAACAGGATGTCTATTTGCTTTGCTCTACACACGGCAGTGAAGGAACTACTGTGAACGTAATTGATTATCAAACACCATTATTATACCTTTGTCATAACTGATAACATCCGATATTTATGGTTATGCTGCTATATATTAATAACTTCAAAAGAATTATATTGGACATTTTATGGAACGTTTATTATCTATTTATTTTTTATGAATCTTCTATTTTGGCAAATAATGGAAAGCTAATGAGAGATCATACTTGTAATTTATGTATTATTCTTAATGTAAACAGATCACTGTTTTGGATATGAAATGAAATAGAAAAAAAAAATATTTACTGTTTAGCAATTCATGCAAGTACACGTGGACTGCGTTATTTGTTTTCGCCACCGAAACAAAGTCAAAACAGCCCTGTCAAAATTGAAAATGTGCTTTTGAACCTGGCTGGTTGCGTATACAGCTGATAGGTCAGGCCTGACTCTCCAACAGTTAAGAACACTGTTGAACTATTCAGCGATATATTAACAGACATCCCGAAAATGAGTGGTCCCAATAAAGGCCACTTTTCGAAGACAAAAAATCTGAATCCTATTTTATACCCTCTTTTATAAATGTGTTTTTTAATAGTAATTTTTGTCATTTTAGTATCTTTCTGTCTGGTATAATCTAGTTAGCTAAGATGGAGCTGCATTTTTATGTACAATTACCACGAAACTTTGTAAATGTTATAGTGTACACCAAAAAGTTTGCATATTAACAAATCAATTTGCTTCTTACATACTTGTCAGAGCCATTTTTGTCCTGTAGCTTACTTCATTACATGATAATCTCGTGAACAGAAATAGTGCTGCAATAATTAATAGGATGCTATGAAAAGTGATAAATATTATAACAAATACCTCAGTATTCGTGTTATTAATCAAATGCTATGAAATGTGGTAAATATTATAATAAGTACTTAAGTATTCGCATTTCAACAGACCATGTTTGTACCTGCCACATTTATTAGACGCGTGTGAGAGAACCAGGATCTCAGACCACTAGATTTACAAATTTTGATCAGTAGATTGGCTTCTAAAACGGTCGATTTTTTCGCCATAAATTTTACGTTCTTTGAGGGGAATGAAAACAAAATTAAATGCATTAATTTGCTTTAGTGTGTATTCTAATTTATTGTTTATTTCTTTGAGCTTATAGTAGTGTCTTACAAACGCAAGAGCAAGCAGCTAGTGGGTTATTGGTGAAGTGTGATTGTTGCTAGAGGTGCTGTCCTATTCGTCTTGTAGCTGAATACAGCGTGTAGCACAATCTCCTTGGAGCAAGTAATTTTGTTGTTTTATGTATTGCTATGAAACTAAATAGTATGTTTATCTCTTGAAGATGCACATATTGAAAAACACTTTGTCTTTTTGGTCCTGCAACTGAATGAGTGTAAGATCAAGTGTTGTAATTGCAACTTGTCTACAAATTTTTATGGATAGATGAGAAACTTGTTAAATACTATATTTATCAATTAAGGCATCTTCGCTAGGCAAGGTCCCGCTACTTTAACCCAGCTACACTTTGGCGGATCGGTCAGATATTTCAGTGCTTTGTCCAAGCGACATCTGTTGGATTTCATGCATTGCCTCCTTTACAGTGTAATATCAACTAATAGCGTGTAACAATTGAGCATTATACATTGGCCGAAAATGTTGGAGGAAGGAAACTTTGTAAAATTTAAAAATCGAAAGTATGACCACGTAGCAGAGAGAAACCATTACAGGTGTACTTGATGGAAAGCATGTATTTGTGCAAACATGGTTCAGCAGTAAACCCAAATTGCGTATTTATAAGTCAGTTCTAGTTTCATGCTCTGTTTGTCTCGATCTGTAGGAATAGTGATCAAATCTAAACAACTTGATTTTGATTGAAATTCACAGACTCGAACCACTGACATATCTGATCAATACCGAAAGCGTAGACAAGTTAACATATGGGAACCTAGGCTAGCGAAGATGGCATTAAAGATGTATATATTGACAAATATGTATTCTGCTTAGTTTTGTTTTAAATTTTGACAGTTGTTGCCCCCTTATTTTTTTTTTTTTTTTTTTTTTTCCTTACAGCAAGATGATTTTTAAAACATTTTTGTGAAGGCAATTAAGCATGCGGCTTTCAGTGAATTGCTGCGAGAACGAGTTTATACTATTACTGTAATTAGAGGATATGCATGTTACCGGTCATTCTACTCGCACTATTTTCACTAGAGTTGTACTCCCTTTTTGTCAAAGGCTCGCACTCATCATGGATTAGGGTTGGGTGTGTAGAGGTCGGTGAATATTTATATGACCAAATTGTTCACCATTCCTTAAGTTCATGCTCATTCCGCAAATATTCGAAATGGGCACAAGTGAAATTTCAGCTTTTATTTTAAGCATCAAAAAGTAATTTTTCTTCGTTTTAAGCCAACCTGGCTGTAAATCAAATTGAAATTACGGTGCGACACTATCATCAGTTATGTATCCATCAACATTTTCTCGTTTCACCTCTGGGGGCCATATTTTTATCCAATATTGATCAAATGTGAATTATAGGTTTATATCATCAAGATCTTGGATGAGTTAGATGATGATGGAGATGCATAAGTAAATGAGGTGATCTTGCATCTGATTCGTTAAGCTTATTATCAATGCGGGGACAATATGTATGATCTGATTGTGATTGAATATTGAATATGGGCTTACATCACCAAGATATAGGAAGAGTTCGATAAGGAGTGAAATGTATATTTATAAGGTGAACTTGCCTATGATTTTTAAAACTTGTTACAATGTTTGAAGATTTCAGATAAGAATTTTATCAAACGTGGAATATGCGCTGATATGAACAAGGCCTCATACAAATTTGATAACGAGCAAAATCCATATTAAATGGATTGACCTTGCATATAATTGGCTGAAGTTGTCTACCGGTTCATGGGCAGCTAATTTTGTTTCAAACAATATTCAATATCATGTAAGAGACCTTTTGGATTTTCATTCAGGCAGTTTGTTGAAATTTTCCGAACCTAGATTTTAAAAACTGCCTTTTTTCCAAGGGGTTTTCCCATGTTACAGATGTGTATCGTACGCCGAGTGAATAAAGTCACACAGAGTTGTTGACAAGTCCTATTGTGCTATCTAGTTAAACT
Source organism: Megalonaias nervosa (assembly GCA_016617855.1). NCBI lineage: Eukaryota > Metazoa > Mollusca > Bivalvia > Unionida > Unionidae > Megalonaias > Megalonaias nervosa. The sequence goes on from JAECUM010036890.1 coordinate 12,816, forward strand.
TAAGACAGAATATGGCGTACTGCAGAAATTTTGAAGGATTTGGTGTTCTGCAACACTTTCTTCAGCTCGATAGTTGTCTTGCTGGGTTTTTTGGTCTTTTTCCTTCTTGATCTTTGTTGTCGTTTGTATCTTTTTGCGTTTTTGTTTTTTTTTCTGTTTAGCTGACAAATGTTACAAATCTTCCTTCCCAGATTTATGACACTGACAACCAAAAGAATTCATCACTTTGTTGCACAAGAAAATATTCGCACGCTTTAAAACGTACTGATTGTATGTTATTGGAATTAGTTCTCTTGTGTTGTAATTTTGTTCTCTGTACAGATGTATAGTGACGTTGTTAATGGTCAAGCAGAAGGTGCAGCAAAATGGATATAATTTTCTGCTAAGCAAAAAATGTATGTATTTTTTGTCATCGATATACAATACGCTTTTGTATTAAGGAAAATAGAAATTGTTTTGTGAACATTATGGCTATTTCGGCATTGTTTCTAAAGACATCACATTCAAAACAAGACATTTCACGTTTTAACAAGAACCCATCTTAAAAACAAGGCATTACATGTTTTAATAAGAATCCAATAAGGTGTTCATGAATAAATACACATAATATATACATACAGTAATCTCACATTATTGAACTGGGTGGATACTAGATTTCTTCTAATCAAGTCGATGATATTGTCTTCTAGGGGTGGTAGTCCATATGAAACAAAATATTCCAGTTTTCTCATGTTTTGTACATTTCTCTATATATTTTAGCACATTCACTTCCTTCATGTGGGTAATCCGAAACCAACACCTTTCTTCTGTCCATAAAAAAAACTTGACATTTTCAAAGTCGACCTTCCGTCATGATGTCAAACTCTTACTAGAATTATTTTCACTTCCAAAGATGAACATTTTTCTTCAGACCGGTGTGTAAAGGACTTATCCCTGACCTCTAACATCGTTGTGCCATTGATTATCCAATGACCTCTTTTTAATTTAGGAAAAGGCTACTTTTCCATTTTCCAAATTTAGTTTTGTATTGTATGATGGTATTATTCAGTTCCGATAATTTCTCCGTATTCACGTCTCTTTTCGTAAGGTGGTTGAGTGGTCTAAACCCACCTGTACCTCTAATGTTGTCTCGTGGGTGGATTCTAAAATCCAATAAGTAAAATCAGACGAGTACGAGTCACTAAATGGCTTTTTACATCCTCCTGGAATGACGCTTCAATTTGAAGTGATGGGATAGTTGTTCTTGAATGCACTCGTCGCAAGCGAAATTCATCATTCATCCATCAAGATGAATATCGCTTTGGATTAACAGTGTATACTGTATGCAGATCTTAGAAATAGATTCATACCAAAAAGTTTTAGCAAAAAGCACCCTTGTGAAGAAATCTGATTTTCTGATGAAGTCAAGGAACCATGCCATAATATCTCAACTTGCACAACACGCCTTTTCAGCATTCCGCAGAAGATTTCTTAATCAAATGTACATGACATTTTATTGTATTTATTTTTTTCTCTACCTATATGGAAGGTCACAACTATGTAGTTGTAGAATGCTAGTTCAATTTCTAATTTCTACTTCTGCATATTTCTAGTGGGGTTTTTTGTATTTTTTTAAAATATTTTATGTTTTTTATTTGCTTCTTTCCTTTACACCTTACTGGGTTAAATCTATTTGCAAATTGGCGATGTAGTACTATGGGCCTATTACCAACGTTACCAATAAACAATTGCTTTTGTTATTGTTGCTGTCGCAAGCACGATGAGTGACGCAGAGGTAAGGTATGTGAATTCAAGTCTCAAGAAAATATTCAGATTCAATACAGGTAACATCCACACGATGTTGGTGCAAATAGCATCGTTTCCTTCCTGCACAAACCATCTTTTTTTCCTCCTTGTTCTTTAATTCGTACGAGCATTCTGTCCATGCTGAGCAATTTTTAAATCGCACTAATATTAATGGAGATGGTACAATCCCTATTCTTGATTAAAGCAGATGATCATGTAAAGCAAGTGTACCAAAAGCTCAGTTACCAACGTAACTCAACGACGTACTCAGTCTAACAATCGGAGTTGAATGAATCGTACATATTAGACAGCATGGGTAGAGGAAAAAAAAAAATCAACGTATGGTCTCAAAACGTGAAATGTAAAATGGAAAAGGTTTTAATTGTGGAGTTTTATCTTTATTATCCAAATGTAGTACAATTTTTGCTTTGAATATATTTCAATTTTTCGTTTTGCCAAACCTAATGTTGGTATAGAGACAATAAAATTGCCGCTATGATTTCAAAGCGGCAAAAGTTAAGTATATTTTTTTCAACAAAGAGCTAAATTTATCGCTCCGTGCAAGAGAAAAAAAATAAAATGTTTTTAGAAATATAAATTGTATTGTATTATGAAAGCAAAAACATGAAGTCTAAGAGTCTTTTCAAATTTAAATTTGTTGCGCGATTAAAGAAAAACACAAGTTTTATTATCTGAAATCCAGATTTGTTGGCACCATGAAAATAAGAAAATGTAAATTTCCTGGCACCTAAAAGAGAAAATGAAAAGTTAACACGGTATATTACATATTCTTGGTAACGTAAAACTTTTTCGTTCATGGTAAACACATTTCCACTTCATCAAAACAATTCATGGGCTTTTTTCTTTCATGGCACACAATTTGTTGAAGAAACTTGTTCTTTCCTATTGCAGTGGAGTCTTGCAAATTTGTAAGTTTATTAGACAATCAAATCGACAGTCAACTTTTAGAAAACTGGATCAGTTTGTCTGCAAAAAAAATGGGTGCGACTTCCCAAATACAACAAATTACCTTATGACACAAAATTTCCAGTTTAAAGGAGAAACTTCCAAGACCGAAATATCATTTTGAGCGCCGATGTTCAGGAAGAATGATGAATTATTTGTCTCCAAATTCAATGAAGTTGACTGGTATACTTCAACCAGAGTGACGCTATACTCGGCGACATAAGCGATGCAGTAAGATTTTGCAGATCTACTATAGAAGGTGATGTCATTCGTGTGCCCATCTATGGATATCAGCCTTACACACACCAACCAGCCTAGATACAACACGTTTATTGAGAAACCAAAATCAAAGAAGAATACACGTTTCAGCAGGCTTTGCCTGGGTATTGCAATTGTGCCAGCACGTCGAAAGGAAAATGGCTAAAATTGTCTGAACGAACCTGGTCCCAAATCTTTATTCTTGAGACATCGAGATAAAATACAATGTTTTAGTTATGGTGTGAAACTTCACGATTGAAAATATTAAGATTCAGTTTCCGTTGAACATTTCATATGGTCTCCATGTTTTCGTTATTTTCCCTTAGTTGGCCTTGATTAATATCCTCATAGATACCTTAAAAAAGGAGTTGTAGTTCACCGTTGAACCTGCGGGAACGAATTTGCAGGGTATACGTATAGATTTAAGTGAAGCGCAAATATAATTGCATCTTCTATGACATTAGTATTTAAATTCGATAAGAAGTTTCATTAGTTTGAATGTGTTCAAATGGTCATACATGATCAACTATCAATATAGATTTTGGATGCCACGACCTTTACCTACAATGTTGGAGTGATACACATAATTCAGTACGATGAAGTCCGTGAAAAGATAACGTCTTACGGAATGAAAAAAAAAGAAACTTAAAAATCAAAACATTAAAAGTAGTAACGCCTCTAGACGTGACCTCTTTACGTTGTTTGAATTAATGATGAATTTCTTCCATATGGTTTACCAGCAGATTCCGTGATGCAAATTTATGAATATTTCCTCAAGAAGATATTCCTTTAAATTGACAGCTAAGAAGAGGATATGATGAATTTACCACTGGAACTGAGCGAGCGCAATTGCCACTACTTCGTAAAAGTTGTGAAACGCAAACGAGAAATCTTTTCAACGTATGAAATTGTCGCTATCTAAATAGGATGATACGTCTGATTTTCAGAAAGACCATGTCAGAAAAGCTTCAGGTAGATATAAGATTCTCGATGCCACAATGTCTGCCATCCGCGTGGCACCGAACAACATTTTTTTGTAAATGGACAGGTTAGAAGAAAATATTAACATATTCGGGAACTACCTTCAGTGCTGTCATTGAGAACGCTTTCAACGAGAGATTATCAACTTCAAAGAGAAACATTACGAACTATTTTACTATTGGATCCCAGAAATAATTATGAATCAAATATATCTGAAGACAGACTGAACAAGTTTAAAGATCTGTGTGTGATTGTGTGTTCTTCTCTATATTCTGTTTAATATGTAGGATTCATTACTTCGAATGTTATGTGTCGAGTAGGTTAGTGGGTTAGTGTGTTGCGCAGGTAATTTAAAAACCTTAATTGTTTAACACGAAGATTTGCATAACCATTTGCTTTAATTATGTTTAGTAAGTTTATCATCTCCAGTCTGTTTAAAATATTTAAAATAGCATGATGGAACATACCTGCACTTGAGCAGGTGAGTAGCATGCACGATCCGATAAAAAACATGGCTTAAGTTTTGCACAGTAAAGAAATGATGTTTTGTGGCCAAGTGATGGAGCTCAATCAGAGTAACATTCCTGGATAAGACAATAAGCTCGAAGCACGGAATGTCGACATGAACAAGAGAAAGAAGCAGAAACATCGTGTGCATATTATCGTTTTTGATTCTGATGTTCTCAAGAGACCCGAATCCACATCCTTACCTCTATGTGGTTCATCGTGCTTGCCACTGGTACATTCAAGAATCTTTGTTCCGTCACTTTCAAAATTGTAGAGTGATTCCAGGAGGACGTAACAAGATATTTCGTGGCTCTTGTACACTTTCTCAGTTTGCTGAGTGGATTTTAGACTCCGAGGCTGAAACGTTACAGAAACTGGTGGGTTTAGGCCGCTTAACCGCCTTACGAGAAAAAGAGACGTTCATGTTTAGAAATTATAAAAATTTAACTATCATGCAACACAAAACCGTATTTTTAGTATTTTTAATCTTGTAGATTCGGGACTATCGAAATGAAACATTCTCGTAAGTTTAAAAAGGAAATTAAATTAATCAATGACAGTAGTACTAGATAAATGATCCTTTACTCACAGGTCTGAAGAAAGATGTTCATTTTTGGAGGACAAATGATCATACTTCTAGTGAATAAATTTATATCACGACAGGGCATTTTCTCTAAGAAATGTCACGTTTTGTTGTTGGAAACAAAATAAGGCTTTGGTCTCAGACTATCCACGTGAGGAAACTAAATATGCTAAAATGTGCAAAGAAATATAACAGATACCAAAAATGGAATATTTTGATTCATATGGATTACTTCCTCCGGAAGGCGATATAATCGACTTGATGAAAAAGACATTCAGGATCCACTTAATTCAAATAATATGAGATTACAAGGATCAAATTTGATGGTGTATGGACAATATTACGAGCACTTGCTTCATCAAGGCAGTCTTGTATTAAACGTGAATTCTTTGGAAAGGATGCCATAAAGTCACAGGGTTTTGTGATAATTATAGCTATCTATGTAACAATTGAAACCGAGTGGGTTTTTGGACTAAATGAACACCACAATGTGATGGACGATGGAAATTTATAGAGTGAATTACTAAGAATTTATATTTATTACAAATGCAATGATTCTCTCCCGCTCGTATCATACGATTGATCCAATCACTCTACACACATTCCCAAATTGAAAAATAATATGACCCATATAATCCTACGTGTGAAAAGTGATGTTGAAATAACCTCAGGGACTGCAAATACGTTTCTACTAATATTATGCAACACAAGCGAGATCCATATAATTTCACGTATGTAATACCATTAAGATTTAATATACACTGTAGACGAGATTCACATAATCTCCTATATTATGCTATATAAGAGAGATTCACATAATCTCCTATATTAAGCTTTGTAAGCAAGATTCACATAATCTCCTGGAGTACAAATAAGATTCTTAATGATCTCAAGTGATATAAAATGATTGATGGTGTACTTAATTGAAACATCAGTTGGAACAAACATATGACTCTTAGCACTTGAACAGTCGTATGATTCATAAACTGATAAACCACACAGTTTCACCGAATCTTTGGCTTGGCCCACACTTATCGGCCGCTCACACCCTTCACGGATCCACCACATGTACAGATATACGTATACACATACGTACAGGCAGCACCCAGCACCCTTGTATTGGCTACGCCTACATTCGTGGCTCCACCACATGTATAGACTTACGTATACACATACGTACGGACAGCACAGAGCACTAAACAGCTACAGTCAGCTCAGCCCTACACAGCCCTATGGACAGGTATACACATACGTACAGACAGCACGCCACTCTATGGACAGCTACGCTCAACCCTAAACAGCTACAATAAAACCAAACTGGTCATAATAATGGGTTCTGAATTAATTTTTAGATATATGCTAATAAATTAAACTGTAATAGCAACTTGTAATCCAAAGTTCACAACGTTTCCAATCTGAAGTAATAAAGGCTTCATTACCCGATATGACATTAAAACGAGAATAGGCTTCACATGTCAAATAAAAATATAAATTTAACACTTACCCCTATGGCCGGAGAACATAATGGAGAACGTTCACTCCTTGACAAAATCCAAATGACCGGTGTCTCAGTTTGAAATGGTATCAACCTTAAATCCATAGGAGAGTGAATAATAATCAGGGTAAAATACTCATGTATACCATGCCTTTCGTGACTCTCGTCGCATGTAGTTTCCGACGAGATACATGCTAGTACAGTCGCTCACCTGGAGAAACAATGATTCACCCCAGGTAACGTTGTACGCATGCACAACGAATAACGGTCAAAAATAGATCTAAGGCAAAACCAAGTTATTTGCCTTATTCTGTGACAATTTACTTTAACACAAACACGTATTATGTGTAGATAGCAGTATGACGGTGTATTATATCACTGGAAGTCTCATCTTACACCATCAGGTGTGAACCTTGTAAATACGGTTGTACATGAAGTTGAAAAGATTATCCATGATCGAATCTTTACGCTTATAGATGTTTGAGTTAGCAGAGCTTACTAAAAAATGTTGATTTATAAAAAAAATGGTGATAACTAAAAATGTTGATTTATAAAAAAAAGTGGTGATAACTGGTTTTGTCCAAATCTTCATCTCTCTCTCTCTCTCTCTCTCTCTCTCTCTCTCTCTCTCTCTCTCTCTCTCTCTCTCTCTCAAAGAGTGGATGATGCTCAACTTCCGTACACTTTAGTTTCTCTTTTCCAAATTTGAACAGTCACTCTGTACTTTTACAGAGAGGCAAGAAACATCGCAAATGATAATGAGTCCAAATTTTGATATTTGTAAAGAGTGAGTTTTTGTGTTGTTGTTTCTTTTAAAATTATTTTGTTGTTTTCTGTATTTTCTACAATTCGATCAATGAACTCTTTTTTGTGCTTGCAATCGTATTTCATTACCCTAAATCTATGTTGAGAAATTCGTAAAAGTTGTCACCCATGTTGAACAAAGCAAACAAGTAAAGAAAGAGAACGATCGGGCTAAAGAAAATATTGGAACAATGCACGAAATATTAATTGCAGCGGTCACAGTCTGCCTTATGTTTAACAAAATTATCTCAACAGCTCTAAGCAAACATTTCACTCAAAGTAAGATAAGCAACAATTATGACACTGTGTAAGACCTCGATGTTATAGGTCGGTTAGTGTATAAAATCTAGTTGTGGAAAATTTGCAACAAACCACCCGAATGAAAAACCAAAATCTGTCTCATTTGACATTGAATATTTGTAAAACATAATTTGCTGCCAGTGAATTGGTAAAATATAAAAACAGAATTCCAAAACGTCTAAATTCTACTTGTGTTTTATACAGGCCAATTTCTAAACTAAACATCTGGGATTTGCAAAATCTGAAAACGTCAACGTAAATTAAGATCATTCAACACCAGGGAGGACATATTTGAAACATATGTGACCCTAACAAAATATAAATGAAACTTCGCCTGACTTGACTTGATACTAAATAAGATGGAAATACAGCTTGTTGTCAGATACAACTGTATCAATTTATTGTGAGAATCTTAAATTTGGGATAGCAAAAAAATTCTAAGCAGCCCCTCTCTCTCTCTCTCTCTCTCTCGCGCGCGCACGCACACACACACACACACACACACACACACACACACAAAACATCGGGCTTCAGTACAGGATTAATGTCCAAGTCGAAAATGTTCTCATGTTTGGAAATATAAAAGTAAGCCAGCTACCTGTTCTTAGTGAGTGGTTTTTATTCTTCTTTCCATCCTGTCTTTTCTCTATTCTTTAACTCCACCGGTAGAGTTTTAGAAATTATGAGAATGGGAAGGAGATAGATGTTTTGTTTAATAGCGACGCGATGGGGGAGGGGGGAGGGAGGGGATGGATTTTACTTTATTTATAAGGCGATAATATGGAAGCTATAGAGATGGGGGGAAAGTGTGCTGGATAGTAAATATGGGGTGTTGATAGAACATGACTATGTACTGAGTAATTACTGTTACTTTTTATTTTATTTTCTCGCAAATTTTTAACTCTGCGTAGTTTGTGCTATTGGTCTCTAATGGAGTCAGTCTCAGTTGATGTTTGCTCATAGCAAACTAAACTGATTTTATAACCAAGAATATCATGTAGCGGCAAACAGCAAAGTCAACGACCGAACTGTGGTAACAATAAGTGGGATGGTACTTTAGGCGATGCATTCAAGAGTCCTATGAGAAAATCAAATATAAATGACGAAAATCACCAATACTCGATAAAAGAATCCATTGTTGTACTATGATTACTGCTCTCCACTCCCATGCGAGTTCTCACAATAAAACAAGTGAAGACAACAAACGTCGAGCAAAATACATTTTATATCAAAATGCACAAAGTAAATCAATCATCATCCAAACTATGATACTGCCTGCTTTTTGTGTGGCAAAATAAGCATAATTTAATGGATATCGGTGGTCCAGAAAACGTTCCCACGTTTCAAAGAGTGTGATTGTGCTAGGCAGCGGGTGGTAAAAGTTAAAGAGGAAAATCAACACGTTCTCCTTCTTCTATGCTTTCTTATAGTTTCCATAAGGGTTTCGAACCAATTAATCTCATTCGCAGCCATGTTTATTGAGTTGTTATTTCTTTATTTCTTAATAGCGTCATTCCTTCTTCTGCATGTTTCAGATGGTGCTGTTCAGTGATGAACGGGACTGCGTTATGCTGCTTTTACAAATCATAGCTGAAATCAAAGTTAAAGGATATTTATTTACTAGATAAGTAATTTGTCTTTTGCAGATTGCATTTCAATTATCAAAACCCGACACCGACAAAGAAACACTAACTACTGGTGTTGACATCTGCGGACACCGAATGTACATTCAGTATTCAAATCTAAAACTGTTTAAATGACATTGTAGGGCTTTGAGTAAATTTGTTTGAATGAAGGCTAAAATCAAAGGTTTATCGGTGTTAGTTTTCCTTTTGATCTTAGCACGATTGTAAAAAAATTTCTTAATGCTGAAGACAGACAGCGAAGAAGGAAAGCAACTTGATTACCTGCTCAGGTAAATGCGGGGATTGTCTAACAAATTTCACGCGGTATAGTATAGCATGGTCACATGCCCAATTTAATTTAATTCACTTAGATATGTTATCAGTATAGTGCCGCACTTGGGGTGTCTGGGAATCTTAAATTAAATAAGTTATGTGGATTATGTTTGTGGCATTGCGGAGACAGTGGGATTTAACATTAGGTCGCCATCTTTATGAGCTTACAGAGACGATGGAAAATGTAATTTCAAAAATGTCCAACTTAATATGTCAATAGCCCTATGGGACATAAGGGAGATTTAATATGGGAATGACATGTGAACGACAATGAGAATTTAACAATGGCATCTGGCGAAATGGGAATATAAAACGGGAATGGCGATGTGGCTTTAATGGGATTTCATCATGAATAAATGTCACTTTGGGTACAAGGGTAATTTAGCATGGGAATGTCACCTGAATGTATGTGGAGATTTAACATGGGAATGGCATTATAGCCTCTAACGTGAATCTAACATGGAGGGGTTCTCTGACTCCTAGCGATAAGCTTAATGTCGAAACGTCCATAAGTTAAACAGACCCTTTCTCTGACCGGTACCTATTTATCTATAATTCACTATCATGCGATGCACTACCGCCACAATTACTACAAGCAAGTGCAAGCGAGTATGTTTTCCCATAATCCCTGTAACAATTTATCATACTCTGTAGTCAACAAGTACGTTGTAAGAATCTTTTTGTTTTTAACAAAATTATCAACAGGGCATATAGTTTTACCCACGATCCTTCGTCCACTCATCTTTCCGTCCGTCGAGACAGTCTTAAGTTACGTATATGGGTTCTATTATTGCACAATTTAGGCTAATGTTTCATGTAACTGGGGTGGGGGTGGGGGTGTAAATTAAACTTCGTAAAGAAAAATTAAAATATTTCCCTATGCTCTTCCATTTGCCTGCAAATAACTGCATCTCGTGTACTCCAGCTCCAGAGTGCAACATTCTCCTGCAGGAAAAAAAGTGATTAAGACTTAGTTTTCATATTTGATTTTCATCCAAGTAAATTATTCTTGGATTGTTGCACCACAGTGTAAGCACATGGTGATACCAATTCTATGAAGAATGACGTCTATTCCGTGTCAACAATCTCGAGCGCTAATGTCAGATTTAAAATAAATGTACATTTTTATAAATAACTCATAAAATAAATGATAAACAAACACCCAGTTTTACGTTTTATTTCTTCTGATCGGAAGAATCGCACCGTTGAGAAAAAATGCAACCCCTCCACTTGTCGGTTTTTACTCCAGCATATGTTATATTATTCTTATCCTAACGGTTGGTAAATCACCTGCGAACTGTCATCAATTGCAACTTTTAATTCAAGTAAACATGTCCCCCTTGCAGGCTTGGTACTAGAACTGATCCAATGAGCCCTCCTGCGTGCCGTGAGAGGCGACTAGTGGATGCAACCTTTTTATCCTACGATGCGTCCCATGATGATGTTCCAACTAAGAAGGTCTTGAATGTTTTGCAAGAGTGCAGTTTATTTCAAATTTTGAAGCGTTTAATGGATTTACACATTTTGGCTTTATCTTTGTTTTGTCTACCTTTCTTTTGTTTTGTCTACCTTTCTTGAGATATCTAAAGGTACTCATCACTATATAGCCACGATTGTGCTGATGTATCGCTACTTAGAGGGTCAATGCATACAAACATATAGATATATATAGTTATGGAGAGATAAGCTCTATTCAAAATGGTGTCGATGATAGCACACACTATATATATTTCTTTAGAGTACACGTTCAAACAGAATGATTGCCTTCAAGATACAGCTTTGTATCTCTCCATAAGAAAATGGATATTTAAAAATATGATTTTTGGTGGACTAGAAGGTAAACAAGAAAGAAAAATCCCGCTATCAGGGAACACGTTTGCTGCAAAGAACTCGGAAAGTCTCATTCCTTGGTACAATTCTTATCCATCGAGTGGGATTTTCTGTAAATTTGACGTGGGGAAGATTCTATGAATGTATTCCATATTAGCTCATAGTGCATGTCTCAATTGTATTCGAGACTAAGAAGTAAAAGATAATTTTGTGGTTGTTTGGGCGTCTTAGTGATCTCTGTTACGATGAAAAGAAACCAAATTATGTTTATAATTCTGCTGAACAATCATCATGAAACCCTCAGTTTCGTTTCAGACTGAGTCAAAATTCTGGTCACAAACGTAAGAAAAACGAAAACACGGGTGGGGTGGGGACACCTACCTCTTTCTACAGTGAAAAGATCCTTATAAAATCTCAAGAATGGTCTAACTGCTAAATCATTCGTTTCACCTGTAAGATAGTACGCATATTATTTGGTAATATACCTTGAAATAAACTTGAAACGCTGGAAGCATAGATAATTTTAATCTAAATGCATCCACAAATTATTGCTAATTTGGGGTTTTTCTTTTCTTTTCTTTTCTTTACGTTTTATTTTGCATCGTTTCTTGGGTTTTGTGTCTCTTTTAGGCTGCTGTTGTTATTAGTTTTCTGCTATTGGTTTTTTTTTGTAGGTGTATTTGTTTAGGTTTTATTCTGGATGTACACTATATTCACATGTTCAAAAATATGAACTTTCTGACTTGAGATGTAGTATAGTAATAATTCTCTTGTCTAAATAATCAGTGTACGCTCATATTGCATGAAATTAATAAATGAGGCACATATTCTTTTTGAAAACTGAAACTTATTTCGAACGCAAATGCTATCCAATATATACTCCTCTGTGTAGAATATTATCATGGTTATTGAAATCCTGGTTAGAGCAGAGATCAACAGCAAGTATTAAGATAATGAAATCTTTCTCATCAAACCCAATGTAACTTCATCCTGGAGATGTATACGCGAACTTTATATTAATAAAGATCCCTCATATCCATATCATCCATTTAAAGTAATGAATCCCATCTTTCGGATATGTGATGAAAATGATCGTTTCACCATGTGGTTTTATACCTATGATACTCTTAGAATCAATGATGGACAAATTACTGATATTCTGTGTATGTTCCTTTCAGGAGTAATGGATATTGATCGATTACGATTAAATTTGCTTGTAAACATTTCACTTTGTATGAGCCTTCAATCGAGCGTGTGATTTGTGGACATTCTGCCGGGGCGAATTTGTATTGATGCATGATCACAAAACAATATTCCACCGTTTGGGGATTCAAGTGCATGCAAATAAGTCATTTCCGTTCCGTTAGAAAGAGTTCACACAGTTCACACCATACAGGGTATCTCACTTAAACTCGGTACGCATTTTGGTCCAGATATGTGTAGTTTACTGTTCAATATTCTTTAGTTTCTTTATCGTATTCCTCAAAATGTTTTGTTCGGTTTTCTGCCCATCTATCCAACTATTATCCAGACTTTCGTCTCCGGAGAATGACCCTAAAACCACTCGAGGTACCCCATGAAACTTTGATACATATTAAAATATAATGTGTGTTTTGCTATCTGCAATTTTTCACTTTAAATATTTTATAACGTTATTGCCCGTTTTGTCTGTTTATCAAGAATCCACCATTCGAAAAGACAATAAACAACAATTATGGGGGATGTAGTGAACTCCGTGTACTTACCTCCGCCACTTATGTTATACAGAGGAGACATATATCGCAATGTATCTCTCTATCAGGAGACATTTTCTTGTCAGTTACATAGCTCACACACTGCTCAATATATTTATACACAACTTGGTACATATAGCATGTATTTTGATATTTAGAATTTGTCGCATTCAGTATTTCTTTATGGGTTTTTTGTTTTTTTTAATAGAAACAGAGTGTGACAGAAGTAGTTTATGAGAGTGCTGTACCATATGATACTAGCATTAAATAGGAAAAACATTTGTTTGGACTATTCAGTGTATGTAGAAAGTGCTCATTATTTGGACTTTAATATTATTCTCAAACTGTTACAACGCATCTAGATAACGTCACGGTGTTTGGAGGACCAGCACATTTCCGGTTTTGAAATTTATAAGGAACTTTTAGTTCATTTAGGACTTTCATAAACCTTTATAAAGGGTTAGTTTGGGTTCACTTCATACTACCGTAAGTTCCTCTCAGGTTTTCATTTATAACTTTGATAATTAAATTGTTTGTTAAGTTTTACAAACTTGTTGGTTTTGCTTTCTTTTTTACTTAGTTTACGACTATACAGCCGTAACACAAAATTGGAGGCTCGTCCGGGATATGAATTTCAGAGCAATTGAAATTGCTTTGAAATTTAAATTTCGGAAATTTTCTTAGTCCTTAATCATTTGATTTTACATAGAGAAACCAACAAGCTTTCCCTTTTCAACTAAAGTGGAAAACTTTGTTTTAAATCATAGCCAGAAATGGTTAGATTCCTAGAAAAATGACGAAATGCTCCAACTTGTCAGACAATATGATCTTTCAGAGGCCAAAACATCTTTGTTAAAACAAGAAATAAAAATATTTTGCTTCAGTATTTGGTAGAAAAGGCTATTTTTGATAAATGTACTTTGGGTTTGAAGTAAGTCTGAATCTGCCTTTAACTTGCAAGTTATGGAATTGAAATTAAAATACAAGAATGAAATGAAGTTAAGAAAGCTTGAGCTTGAAAAGAGGAAAGAGGGAGAGAGAGAGAGACAAATTCAAGAAGAAGAAACACAAAGACAAATTCAAAAAGAAGAAAAAGAAATAGAAATGAAAATGCAGGATAAAGAAAGAGAGATGGAAATGCAGGAAAAGAAAGAGACAACTACATAAAGAAGAAAGAGAGATGCAAATGAAACTGCAAATATAAAGAGAAGAACGAGAGATGCAGATCAAATTGCAAAAAGAAGACTAGAGAGTTCTGTACGATATGGAACTTGCATAAGTAATTCATGAGAGTGCTGTACGATATGGAACTTGCATAAGTAATTCATGAGAGTGCTGAACCATATGATACTAAGTAGTTTTTGAGAATGTTGTGTCATATGATACACGCATAAGTAGTTTACTAGAGTCCATCGTCATTTGATACTTGCATAAATAGTTTATGAGATTGCTTCACCATATAATGCTAGCATTAGTTGTTTATGAGAGTGTTATACTATATGATAAATGCATACGTAGTTTATGCCAGTGCTGTACCATATGAGACTTGCATACATAGTAGCGATAATTATGAAGAACTACAGGCTAATTTCATTAGAAGACTTTACATATGTGGATATATCATCTCTAGATGATCTTTATATCTCTGACGTTATCACGGAAACCCTTGCAAACTCTCTCTCTCTCTCTCTCTCTCTCTCTCTCTCTCTCTCTGACCAGGGGCTTGAATAAATGGTAAAATACTTGGTAAATATTGCATTAAGCAACATTTGCGTCCTTAGCTTTCTGATTGCAAGTAAGATTATTAACACCTGCATTCGTAGCTTTAAGACTACTCGTAACGTTATTAACACTTGCATTATCAGCTTCCTGATTACTGGTAGGATTATTAATACCTGCATACTTAGCTTTCTGATTATTGGTAATATTATTAACACCTGCATACTTAACTTTCTGATTAATAGTAAGATCATTAACACCTGCATACTTAGCTTTCTGATTGGTGGTAAGATTATTAACACCTGCATACTTAGCTTTCTGATTATTGGTGAGATTATTAACACCTGCATACTTAGCTTTCTGATTTTTGGTAAGATTATTAACACATGCATCCTCAGATTTCCGATTAACGGTAAGATAATTAACAACTGCACCCTTAGCTTTCTGATTAACGGTAAGATAATTAAAACCTGTACCCTTTGCTTTCTGACTGCCGGTAAGGTTTTCATCAATCATTATCATGCAAGCGGAACTGAGTCAACAATAGATACCAAACTATCAGGACAGGATCAATTTGCTTATACGAACCTTGTATAAAAATAATTAAATTATGTCTTTTGCAATTCAAATTTGGAACATTTTGCCAATATACATGATAAATAACTCATGAGTTAGTGATTTTCAAAAGCTTACCCGTATCAATATGAACATAGAACTTGTTTGTATGCCGAGAGACAATGATCTTCATTTATCATCATGGTGACACTTTACATATTTTAAGCAGAAACTTCGTAATACTTATTTAGGCTAGAAGATGTATGATATTTTAAGACTATCACTAGAAATTAAGTTCGCATGAAGCCAAAGGTTATGAGAGGGTAAGATAGTAAATATTTTAGATAGTAAAGGGAAGATTAGAAAACATGCACGATGTTTACTATTTTACTGTATTCTGAGCTAGATTATTGATGATCAAAGTCATTTTTCTTACATAACCAAATTATGGTTTAGACTGAAGAAGACAGAAATAAAATTCTTTAAATTTTAGTGATAAATATGTTAACTTATGCACATTGTATCTCACGTGACCTTTATGCCAAGTGAGATTATGATATAGATGTGCGTATGTCTTTGTGGTTATTTATTACTTGAAATATTTGGATCAAACAAGGCATGTAAAATTTAACACCTTTATCTAAGAGAAGTTCTTTTCAAATCAAGATTGTTCCCATCAACGAGGTGTTCTAGCTTTGCTGGGAGTGTCATCTCATTGAGGCTGTAATTTTTTATAAATATTGATTAAGGTTGGTATACAGAATAAATTTACTACGAGTTTAGTTGAGTTTAACTCCCAGCGAAATCCTTGCATTTTGAAAATGTTATGTTCAACCTGACTACCTGGGCTTTTTGCTGCCCTCTCAAGTTTGCTTAAGTGATTTAGATTAAGCATGGCATATATCGTATATGATTAAATGGGTTCGATTGATGAGCGACATTTGCTCATATTTCATTAGTTGTCTGAAATTTGATTGGCTGAACATTTTACCACCACAGAGTTTGTATTTCCGAACAAACGTTGGTAAAACAAGGCATATAAACCTATTCAGAAGACCTCTAATGATTCCAATTAACGGGAACACCTGCGTCTCTTCATGAAGCTATATGGCATCTGAAAAGCTTAGCTTTGTATATACAACAACGGCTGTATGTTTCAACTTATAGCTATAGCTTATATCAATCGTGGTCTTGGATGAGTTTTACTATAAGCTACAGCTGTGCATATAAATGTGGTGATATGATTACCATCATCCGAAGCATTATATTTTTTAATAGATTTTGAGCAAACTTTACTGGCACGCTTTAGTGGTGGGAGTGATCAGACTTCTAAGTTTAGGTGAGATTGATGTCACACTGACGACTAATCCGTATTATTTATCCTTGCTTTGTAAATACATTGTGTCAGTTAGTAACTTTTTGACCACTGTTGACAGTGATAATCATCATCGAATGCAATTATCCATGAATATTGAATATAGCTTTACAGAGTAAGTAGATCAGCTTATATATATATATATATATATATATATATATATATATATATATATATATATATATATATATATATATATATTGGTATTAGTGCTCAAAAAAGAAATTACATTATTAGATGCAACACAATGAGCTTGGTGAGTGTTATTAGCCTGATTTTTAAAAATGTATTTTCATGTATACTTTGCAATCATTTTTAGCATATAAGCCACCATTCTTCAAGATGTTCATCACATTTTCAAACACTGTTGCGTTATTTATATTTAATTGTGTGTTTAACTTTTGTCCGAAATCGTAAGATATACTTTAGACAATGCAAACATAATGTTAACATAGCTATCATAGATCCATGATTGTAAGTTGCAAACAGAATGTTTACATGGTATTAGAGTTCGGAACATTCTAGGCCTAGTCTAGTTTACAATTAGATTGGAATTTTCGGTTAAAAATGAAAACGTGTATAAATAGGTATTTGATAAACAAATAATTCATTCTTGTTTTAGACCAGACTGTGGGAATCAATTTTGATCATTCTTTGCGGTTGTGTTCAGATATAATTTCAGAGGAATTATTTATTTAAAATATTTTTTGGAATTACTTAAAGTGTTCATTCACTTTTGGATTAATATAGCTTACTCACTTTTAGATTTATGCACATTACTTGGGATTATTGTGAACTCATTCAAAGACGTTCTGTATTGCATCATTGTGTTATGTCATGACATAATAACTATTGGAATTAAATCAGAATATTCTATATTTTTGGATTTGTCATAGGATATTTAGGGTTATTTCTGATTTGATTCACAACACTGTGTCTCTTGAATTTTCACTTTGTATTGTAGAGAAATAAATTACTTGTTGATTTTCCTTAAATTGTTGGTTTCACTTTTTTTCTGTTACATAGTTTTAAGACCTATATTCGTAACAAGAGAAATATTGACGGTTAGTTATTTTCGGGTGTGAGGAGTAGGTTGGAAGGGAGTGGGTCCAGAATTACATCTTTGTTTATAGTGTTAATCATCTTGTTGCATTTCGCTCTGTACCTTCTGACGCATTGAAACTAAACACAAGCGTAATATAAACCGACAATGGGTTATATCCCTATCCGTACGATAAGCCCACTGCCACAGCGCAGTATATTGTGGTGGTAAAATGACACGTGGAGAAAACCTTCACGGTGAAGCTCGCCTGAACCGCCGTAAACAGTCTAGTTCTTTAACTTTTGTTTTAACTGACTTTTGATATGTAAACAGATGTGTAAAGGCAAAAACCAGTTCACATGCTAGTGTCTGTATAGTCCGATAAATCAACCCCACCCCACCCCCAACCTGTGTTGATACTGATGAACGATATGTGGGTGTGATGTCACCTCTTCATTAAAATGCGTAATTTCGCTGCATGCAAATCATTCCGGAACAATCCTGCGTACACTTTTGACACATACCGGAAATTAGTAACAGCTATTCCACATGAATTTAGAAGTCACCAAACACAGAATTTGCTCCGGAAATTTAATGTACATGTCACAAAAAGAAACCTTCAGCCGACGGTAGCTCAACAACCACGGGAAATACCAGTAAGTGTATAAAATGTACACCGATGTGTCCAGACAAAAGTGCCTGCGAATAATTGAAGCTTTTCATGAATAGGTAATATCAGTCCCTAACCCGAAAATCAACATCATCACTGGTGAGGGACTAATTTATCGGTCTGGTGTCGGTACAGCGACATATGGTCAAACCCAGAACTTCCATTATGAATCTAGGTTATTGTCGCTCTCATTGGACTTATGTAAAAGACGTTTTAATTCGATGATATCAAATGTGTACTTAACGTCAACAGTTGAATGATGGATTTGTACGGAACAGCCTGTCAATAGATAATTGCGTCGCAACGGCAGTAGACGTGAAATTCATTTTCAAAGGTATTAATGACATCTTTATAGTGAAAGTTCAGTACAGCGAATACGATTTTCATTTCACGACAATAAAATCAACATCCTGATAGCAATTGATGTTTAAAAATGCGTCTTTGGTATGAACAGTTTTCAAGGAAGGTAAATATGGCAAGAATAGATTTTTAGGGAATTTCCTATAGAATTATTTATTGAGGAGGTCCGTAATAGTTTCATTCCGTATGCGATAATGAGATTCGTATAGTTTATACTCGTGTATTAATGTGCATAGAGGATGTACTAAGAGTTAGATCATCAACTGTCATAACAGGATTACGGCAGCGATATATTTTGAAAAAGTATGAGCAATGAGAAATGTGTGTTCTTGATGGGATTGCTTTCTGTGACAAAGTATTTTATTCAGAATGCAGTCAATGTCCTCGTATACAAATGCATGTACACTAGATGAGCTAGGGGTAAAGCCGGGATATAAGCATATATAGACCGTGTGGAGGAGCCTGATGAACTCCCTTAGTTATGAAATGTGTGCCTTTAGTTCTTCACAAATCCATTTCAGAGTGCAATTTGTACTTATGTGTCAGACTAACGGGACCTAGGTTGATTTTTGTGAAACACCAGTTATAACGACACTTTACTGTAGTAAAATGTCTTTAACAAAGTGAAAATACCATCAAAAATTAAGATTCAAACGGCGAATGGGTGAAACTAAGGTACTACAAGTTTGTAAATAATATAATACCGGAATTTTATTTAGTTTTTACTTATCATCACATCATTCCTGAAGAACGTAATCTATTTAGTCTATTCGCAGAGCAATGGCATGAAAAATCTACGTTTGGTATGATCACAACTATCTTCTTTAGTGTACGAGAAAAGCGGTTGTGACAGGGAGCATCTACATTGGACTCCAAGAGGTGTACCGGTTGAACCGCAAGTGATAACACGTTCTTTGTTTCGCCACGTGCAGGGACAACTCCTGCAAATCAGCTGGTGGATATTTCTGTGCTGGAATCCATTTAAAATCTTAGTAAAAAATGCTCACATTTAAAGTAGGTGTGGTAGGTGCCCAAACTAGAATTATGATTTTCGATTTTAAAAAACAACGAGAAAAAATCCTGGTATAATCTCATCAAGCGAATACAATAGTCTTAAGAACGTAGATGCTAAACAAAAAAAAAAAAAAAAAAAAAAAACTGGCCAAGAAAAGCAAAACGCAAGACAAACCTGGACCTGCCTATTGCCCATTTAAGCACTGTATAATGGGTTTATCTTTCCGGTTTTCTGAAGAAGAAAAACAATACTGCACCAAATTCAAAATGATATATACAAACTTTAACAATACGAGAGTTCTGTTAATTTAGAGGAGGTAAATCAAGGTAAATTTCAGTTCGAAGTATAATTTAAAGTCGATGACAATAGATTACCAAATTCCTTATTTTCGCAATTTATTATATGTAATTTTCTGCACGGTGTTATAACCCGTGACGGGTTCTAACAGCACCTTACTATTGAACGAATATGGGACCGGCATGAGTGTGGCTTGGGATCGGTGTTTCCTCTGTTTCCAAGGACCGGAAGACAACAGTTAGCAACTAAAGGGTTTATTAAACAGGCTAACATTACAAATATTTTTCTTTTCAAAAGTAACAGCTGCACATTCACGATACTCCAATTTCACACTTGAAACGTGTTCTTGATTTACATTCGTATTATTTATCAATACACTTTTATAAACTGCAGAGATTTATTTTATGCCACTTACTACGTAATATGCCCCCCCCCCCCGAAAAAAACAAACAAACTTATACACAGAATTGTTCATATCGCATTTGGCCAAAGATTTATACCTGAGAATACGCATCGAATTCCTTATTTTAGGAAACTGAGTGTCCATAATACAAAACTAGTCCATGCTACTATGAAGTCTAGTAAATGCAGCACATTATGACATCCGCTATTGCTATTCGCTAATTACTTGTTTTGAGGAATAACTTCTCAGTAATAATTATCCATAATTAAATAAGCAAAAATGTCACTAAAATAAACAATAAACTTATAAATGGAGACGTAAATTTCCAAAAATGTCAGGTACACTAGTTGTTTTTTTTTTTCCCAATAGTATGAGCATGATAGGTATTAGGTTTATTCCTTGAAGCCAAACACTAGGGGGATGACTAGTAAAATTGCAACATTGTACCAGTCTTGCCCACAATGCAGAAAATACCAACAATAGCTTGCGAATAAATGGCCAGTTGGTATAGGAAAGATGCTGTCCTTTTTATAGAGTTCTAGAACGATTATATATATATATATAGTATAGCAAGTATATATATATATAAGTTATATATATATATATATATATATATATATATATATATATATATATATATATATATATATTGCTACGCGTAGGCTCGTACAATAATAACAAGAGAATAGAGTGAAGACAACAAGCTTTGTATATTTTAACAAAATAATTTATTTCCCTAGAAAACAATGTAAAAATTGGAAATAGGACTTACGGTTTATAAATATAATCCAAACTTTAATCCTAAGAATGAAAAATACAAGTCCTATCACTAAATAGTTCTGTTAGAATCCAGGTTCGAATCTTGACGACGTTCTAATATGGAAGGCGATGACGTCAGATGTGGTCCATGTACAAATAGCAACAATTCCTCAATTGAATCACAGTTTATGTTTCCGAATAATTCCAGAATAAATTTCCACTGAATTTCTTTCTCCCAGAATTTATAAAACAATACACTCGTTTGGTTTTCTAGAGAATAAATTATTAAATTCCAAAAACAAATGGATTTCAAAAACAATCTGGTTTCAACAATAAATACCTGTCCGGCCTTCAAGGTTTCAGAAATACACCTGACTGACGAGCGCTCAGAAAGAGTTATTATATCCGACAAATTATCATCCCGTTCACGCGAGACAGATTACGTGGTCTCTTAACACTTGAATAACGCAATAAGAAAAATGTCATTTGTCATGTTGGAAGAGCCCCTATCTACTATCACTCTGAAATAAATTAAAAAATAAAACATCGTTTATTCAGACTAGACGAAATGACCTTGGTAATAACCAATCGTTTTCGCGTAGCGCTTACACTACCGCGGACCAAGGTGAACTAAAATTATTGCTTATGTAACACGTTTTACGTCTTAGATAAACAACATTACTAAAAGAATTTCGAATCCCGTGAAAATAATCATTACAATAAAATGTAATGAAACAAAAATAAAATAAAAAAATTTTAAAACTAACACACAAGCAATTTAATTACATATACGTAACTATATATATATATATATATATATATATATATATATATATATATATATATATATATATATATATATATATATTTCAAAGGGTATTCAGTGATATCCATAAAGTACTTAATAGTGTAAAGAATATGCTTGGCGCTGTTTTACAACGATATTTTGATAGTGTTTTAAAGACTCTACATTGATATATTAATAATGTTGTAAAAAGGCATAAATGAAAGTTTCAAAAATTGTTTTCAAAGATTTTTTTTTTAAATAATTTGTTGTATGGAAATTAAAAACTGTATGTTCTAGAATTAAGGAATTGTATGTTTTTAGTGGCTCTGAATGGTATTTTGTAGGAGATTTTAGATAAATTTTCAAAGTTATTTTCAAATATTTTAAAATACTTTTCTGTTAAAACTGAAATACATTCATCCCTGTAAAAAGCCTTCACTCATGGGAATGTGAAAACGGGCTGTTGCACACAGGTTACCGCTGTACATAGGTTCGACTTTCAAAACTGAACAACATCCATTCACCAAATTTCGTTATAATAATAATAATAATAATAATAATAATAATAATAATAATAATAATAAAAATTATTATTATTATTATTATTATTATTATTATTATTATTATTATTATTATTATTATTATTATAATCATTGTTATTACATATCAAGATTGTTTGTTTTTTTGTGCAATGTACAAAAAAAGTCATATTACGAGTATCCCGCTTTCTTTTATCAAACCGAGAAATTAAATCATCGACTTAAAAATATACACCGATCTTAGTTTGTTCACGCAATAGAAAAAAAGATCTGGATTAGTCAGTTTGCTTAGCTCGCCAAGATTGTTGGCTTATATGATGAAGAGAAAATCAAAAGAAGCCTTATTCGTTGTGACTCATGAACCAAAACTTCACCTACCTTCACGGACACGTTTCGAATATTGAATGACCTCTGAATCTAATGAAAAAGAATGTAATTTGTATATTTTCGCAAAGTTAAACATTCTTCTTCAGACATAGCTTTAATTCAAATGCAAAGATGAAAATATCTAGCTATACATGTACCTGGCATAAAGGGAGACTTCCATTTCTGCTGCGACAACACAACTACTTTTTCCACCATCCAGCAAATTGCTTCGATCTTCTCCTGTAAGGATACAAATCGTCTTGCTTTCGAAGCCTTCATGTTGACACCTTTGAGGCTGACTGACAGTGTGACTGAGTACAGTAATACAATCGAGATAAGTAATGCTTAAACAATGATTCGCATGATATGGCTTAAATCTAAACAATACCTTGCTAATCAAAGAAAAGAATGTTTAAATTTGCATATTTGGAGCTGTCACTGCTAATACTGTCCAGAGATCGCTTAAGACATGGTGAATGCAATATTGGTTAGGATAATCTAGGCGCTGATCGCAGAAGACAGATGACTGTTCATTACAGTGCATTTAATGAGGAATTTGCCAGGGGAAAAATATACCAGCCGTTGTGACCCTGTGACATTTGCATACAGGTGACAGGGCTGTATGTAGTTTTTGAATGTAAAAATGAAGATTTTACTTCGGGTTTCCTGAATCTTAAAAATGTAATCCAGCGAGATAAAGTTTTCAAAGATTGTTTTAAACAAAATTGTTTTATAACTTTTAAGGAATGTCAAATATACAAAAGGTAAAGAATACGTTATTTTAGTAAGTGTTTGTCATGTGGTTCTTCTTCTTCTTCTTCTTCTTCTTCTTCTCTCTCTCTCTCTCTCTCTCTCTCTCTCTCTCTCTCTCTCTCTCTCTCTCTCTATAGTTAAAACTTTATGGTCTTTATTATGTAATAGAAAAGTGAAAAAGCCAAAGAGTTATGTTCTGCAAAATACAACAAATAATTTATTTCCCAAGAATACAAAGTGAAAATTTAATAAGAACTTACAAATATTGTTAATTAAATCCAAAATAGTCCTGAAAGTTCTATCACAAGTCCAAACGTATGAAGTTTCAATTGAATTCCAGTGATATTTCAAATAAATTCCAATATTGAATGTGTTGGTTTGCCTGTGGTCTCGAATGTACTAATATGACAATAGAATAGAATGTAGTGATATATTAACAGTATTTTGATGTATCACAATAAAATAATCCAAAATGTCCTTGCCTAAATTCACAATAATGTCAAATACTTGATTTAATCCCCTCCAAAATTATTGAGGACTTTGTAATGCTTGCGACTATTGTACATAAATAAATCAACCAAAATTAAAAGCTGAACACAAAAAAAAATATTCCGCTTCGGATGGAAAGGCAAGAATGAGTAATTTTTCAAGTAAACAGCTTTGATATAAAAAGCTAGATACAATAATGGAGCCAGGATGAAGGTTCGTCTCGATCCTAAAACACACAAAGTTGTCAACAAGTTTAGGAATTTCCAAGTGTACAACTGCTGTCCTAGACTAGGATTCAAATAAGTATGTTTGACTCCATTAATAATGATTTGAATAATTCTTCAATAGTCATATAGAAATATTAGCTACGTATCATGTTATTTACAAAATAAATGTCACTGGTCAGGTGGAACATTCACTTAATTTTGGACAAAGGCAAATTATAAAATACAGATAGATATACATATAATAATGGAGGAAAGACAACAAACAATACAATGCATGTATGTATGTATGTATGTATGTATGTATGTATGTATGTATGTATGTATGTATGTATGTATGTATGCATGTATATATATTAAAATTGTAAATTAAGCAAGACCAACACGATATCTTTATGATTTGGAGTTATTCATTAGAAGACCTTTATTATTTTATAGACTGTTTAAACAAATTACAGGGGGCCCCGCGTGGCCGAGTGGTCTAAAGCGCTGTCCGTTACGGATCACTGCCATTTCACCTCTGTCTGCGTTGGTTCGAGTCTAAGATTCGGCGAATGTGGATATGTGAGAAAGCTTGCCAGTAGCTTCTCGTGGGTCGGTGGTTCTTTCCACGGATTTCCCGGTTTCTTCCTCCACCATTAATACTGGCCGCCATGTATAGCCTATTGTGTGCTGAAAAATGGCGTTAAGCCCACAACAACAACAACAA